>JANQBS010000094.1:0-139377 GCA_033085395.1 Xanthoparmelia taractica | reverse complement strand
CGTGTAACTTTAATAATTAAGAATATATAACTATAAAGAATAATCGTAAATTCTTTTTATAATGCGAAGAAAGAAGAAAAGAATTTGCTATCGTAGAATAGATAATAGATTATTATTATAATTAGCGTGCTAGTAAATCTTCTAATAATTAAATAAATTAAATATACTAATAGCAGTAGAAATGGCTCGTTAAGTCTTAGGTAATTGCGAAGGCCTTTTATAATATAATATTAAATACGATAGCGAGCTTAGCTTAATAACGTAATAATAAAGTGAAGTGATAATATTAATAATAGTAAAGTAAAGTAATAGCTAGAATAATGACTAGAATACGTTCGTATAATTCTATATAGAGTAACTTTTTCTATATATAGTATATTTCTTATATCCCTACATATAATATGAGATATCCCTATATATATTAGAAATTTCCTAGATCATTTCATGATATTAGCACGTCTCCTAGATTATTTTATAAAAATTAAATAATATAATCTTAATATTATATTATATCATAATATGATATCGACACCCCATATCCCAGACCATTCCAGACCTTTCCGACTCGTATATATAATAGATAATCTTAGCTTAATTAATAATAAAATATTTAAGACTTATAAGAAATCGAATTTTAACTACGCGAAATTAGCGTAAATATTTCTCTTTACTATTATTCTTATAAGAATATATTCTTTTAAGACGAAGTATTTTCGCTTTAATTAAAATATTTATTAAAGATAAAATAATAAATAAAATCGCTATCGCTTCGACGAGAATTATAAGAGAATTTAAATTACGTAATACGTTATTACGTATACGTAACTTAGTTAATTCTTATTTTAATTTTAGACGACGATTTTTTACTTAAATATTCTTAAGACGTTTCTTTAAAGTCGCTTAATTCTTTAAAATAAATTCTTAAAAACTAATATTAAAGTTACGTCGCTTTAAGATATATATATTTCGATTTAATAAAGAGTTCGATATCGTAATAACGATAAGTCTCTTTCTTTAAAAGATAGAGAGATTAAAACTATAAAGAAGTTAATTCGCTAGTACTTAATAAGCGACCTAATTAATATAAGAGACGTATAGTTGATACGATAATAATTTCTTTATTAGATACTAAGTCCTAGTAGAACTAATCTCTTAGAAACACAAAAACCCTAAGGTATATAAAGACGATATATAATCGCCAAGGCCCCGCCAAGGCCTTAGGCCATGAACCCCGCTATAACTTCGCAATGAACTCTAGACTTATAAGTAATCGGCGCTAAGGCGCATGTAGCGCTAGGCCTAATACTAATTAAGAGATAAATAAGCGATTAATCTTAATAATTTAAATTAATATTTTAACTTATTAAATACGTTAAGATCTTAACTTATCGCGCGCTTCTAATAATATTTAATAAAAATATTATAATCTATATAATTAAAAACTCTAAACGTTTCTTTTATTTTAAGTTTTATATATTTAATATTTTATTAATTTAATTTAGAGAAAAATATATAAAAGTTAAATATAAAAAATATAAAAAAAAGCGTAGAATTATTTTTTACGTTATATTTAAGTTAAAGAATTTTTATATAAAAAATATAATAATTATATAATTTAAATAATTTAATCTTAATATATAATTCGAGATTTAAAAATAAAAAATTAAAAAAAAGAGCGAAAAAGAAGTAAAGAATAAAGAGAAAAATAAAAGAAAAGACGAAGATAAAGTAAAAAATAAGAAAAACGAAAAAAAAGAAGAGATTAATAACAATAAAAAGTCCGAGCTAAAATTTAAATAAGATAATAAATAAATAGAAAATTTAGTAAAAAATTTATATAAGACTTTAAATATATTTAATAATATCTTTCTTAATATTTAATTTTTTCTTATATTTAATACTTTCGATTTAATTAATAATTTATATATTATTTATATAGATAAATCGAATTAAAAATAGAATAATATTTTAATTTAGAGAAAGCGAAAGAGATTAAGTTTCGATAGAATTAGATTTCTATTATTTCTTTTTCTTATTTAATTAATCTTAATATCTTATATTTTAAAATAAATTAATAATTTATATATAAGTTAATAAAAATAAAGATAAAAGAACTATTAAGCTTTAAGAAAAGAGAAATAATTTAAGCTTTAATGAAATCTAATTTTCTCTTATCTAATTAATTTTAATATCTTATATTTTAAAATAAATTATTAAAATAAAATATAAATAGAGAATTAAGTATTTTCTAATAATTACTTTTTAATATAAATTAATAATTTATATATTATCTATATAAATAACTCGTATTAAAAATAAAGAAATATTGTTAGGCCGTACGAAGTCATATGAGTGTCTGTGAGTGCGCCATATGAGCTTCATATGAGCAAATAGAGTGCGTCTTCTATGAAGCGCGACACTCGAACCCATACTCAATATTTTTAATTCTATAATATAATTGAAAAGCGTTCTTACAAATATTTAAGATTTAAAAAAAAAGATTCGTTATATTAAAATAGTATTTAATTAATAATAATTCTAAAATCGAGAATAATATTCAATAAAATTTACGAAAATTTTAAAAAAATATTAAATTAGTTATAAAATATACGCGCGTGAATTAAAAATATAAAATATTTATTAATTAATAATCGTCTAAGTAATATTTAGAATAAATAAACTATTACGCGAGATAAAATTTACTATAATTATATATTTCTTTATTTTTAGATAATATTCTCTTTAATTAAATATATACGTATTTTTTTATTAAAAGATAAAATCTTAAAACTAATAAAGATAGATTCTAATTTAATAATAACGTCTTACTTTAATTTATTAAAATATTAATTCTCTAAAAGTTCGCGTCTATTTATAATTCGATAATATCGCGTTATAAAACTATATAGTAAGAGCGATATAGCGATTTTAGATAATATTTATATTGTAATTTATAGTATTTCTATTTAATTACGTTTAAATAATATATATAAATATCTATTTAAGACGAGTAAAAATTAAATTCTATATCTTTAGAATTAAATATAAACTTTAATATCTCGCGCGATCTATTTTTAATTCTTCTCTTTCTTATTTTAATCTCTTTTTAATAATTAAGTTTTTAATTTATAAAAAAAAAATTAAAAAAGAGAAAAAATAAATATTAAATAAATCAAATATAAAATTTTCACGCTAAAAGAATAATAATCTTTATAATAATAAATTATTATTTAAATATAAAGTATAAATAAAATATAAAATAATAAATTTTTATTAGATAATTAATAAGCGAAGTATAAATCTTAAAAGAAAATAAATAATACTTAAAGTATAAAGATTAAGATATAATATATAAAATAGTAAAAAAAGATATATTTTATATTTAAAAGTAATATATATAATATTTAATTTAGAAAAGCGTATATAATTTAAAATCGATAACGAAAGAGATAAATTCTAAAAAACGCGAGAAGAGATATTAGCGTAAACTATCTCGATAAATAAAATATAATTTTTAAATATATATTTAACTATATATATTATAAATACGCATGAAAGTAAAATTTCAACACGATAATTACTATCTTTCTCTATTTATTTAAGAGAGTAATAATATTTAATAAATTATATTTAAAAGCTTTTTATAAGCTCTTAGATTATTATTATTTAATTTTATTAATATTTATATATTAATTCTAATATATATACGTAAAAAAATAATATAAAGTTATTTATACGCGAAGATAAAATATTAAAGATTAATTATCGCTTTATTTAAAGTTAACTCTTAATAATTCTTAAATATAATAAAATATATAAAATAAAAAAGAATTTAAAAGTAATTAATATTATAGATATCTTCTTAAAAATAAAATCTAAAGTTAATACGTAAACAATAATAAGTTTTCTTAATTAAGATATTAATAAGATTAATAATAATATAATATATATATATAAAATAATAATAATTACTCGCGCGTTTTTTATTAACTTTTTATCTATTATTAAGTTACGTATAATATTATATATAATATTAATCTTTAATTATAACTCGTGCGAGAGTATCTTAAACTTTTTTAAAGTAATTAATAAATTCTTTATCTTAATTATACGATTTATTAAATTATCTTTTTTATTTTTAATAATCTTATTATAATTTAAATATACTTTTAAGAACTTATTAATATTATAAATATTTCTAAAGACTCGAAGAAATATCGAAACGATTATTTATTCGAATCTCGATAAACGATTCAAGATATTAATATTAAACGTATCGATATTCATATTTAAGATCGTTAAATACGCTCGCTTCGCATAAAGCTAAGCGTTCTTTAGAATATATAACGAATACAATCAAGCTCGGGTAGCGTTAAGATCCGTGCTGCGCGGCCGTTCTTCCGTGCCAAGCCCGCAGTTCTGCCACGCCCGTAGGAACACCCCCCCCCCCCAACTAAAAGTAAAAGAATTACGCGCACGAATGAGGAACGCATAGGGGGTCAATCCGCTAGCGATTTGTCTTTATACTTCTTAGAAACAATTGGTGTAGTTGGGCCCTTAAAATCAACTATTTCAATTATCGCCAGCCTTGTGTTAGCGTATCCTGAGCGCTGGCCCCGCCCCCAAATGGGCGCCGTAGTGAGGATAGGCCTAGGTACTGTCTACTCTACTCCGTACTCCGTATGTACCTGGCAAACTCTTTTGGTCCCCCCGCCGAACTGTATGCTCGGCTCAGATCACGCTCATCTGAGCCCACCAAGGTTATTTTTCTATAAGACCTCGGACCCAATTCACCTCCTTTCCTGGGAATCGAATCGGTGCTGCGGGCGGAGGGTGCGGGGTACGATGGTAGCATGCACGGTGCAGTCGACTTAGGTCCAGACCATTGCGCATGAATATCATCCAATAACCTGATCAGCATTAGTGACGCTTCAGGCGGCTCGAGATGTATGCACAAGGCTGACAGCATTACCATTCGTGTAGCGTCCCGTAATCAACTGTCTTGAGCGGCGTCAGATTTGATTTGAATCAGCCATTCTTTAGCCGTGATATCTGCCTCTACTGCGAACCTCTAAGTGCCAATACCCTCTCCAATGCTCGTAGCATCTTAACGCGATCTGTGAGCCCGGCGCTGCGTTCTGCTGCGAGCTTGTGCGTCATCTTCAACAGATGTGCTGAAGGAGAACGGTTCAATTGGTCGCAAGACCATAGGAGCATATAAAGAGACGGGTTGAAGGCACTGATATCTCAAAGCAATGGAACCACTCACTGCGGCTGGACTGGCCTCGGCAATTGTCACTTTCGTTGACATCGGGACGAAGATTGTGAGAAGAATGAAAGAGCTGTCCGAAGTCGGCGATATCCCAGAGGTCTTTCGCGACATTAGAACACGGCTGCCACTCATCATTGATATCGTCGTCAGCACGCGACATGGGAAAAACAATATATCGCCAGAGGCCGAGGGCGCGTTTGAGCAGATTGTGAGACGATGCTTCGAGCAGGTCATTCAGCTCGATGGAATCCTGAAAAGGATCGTCGTCTGTAAGAGCGACTCACGGTTCAAGAAGGCGGTCAAGGCCAGTATCAGCCTGATGGAAGAAGGACGTATTCAAAGGATAGCGACAGCGCTGAGGGATAATGTCCAGCTGCTGATATTTCTCAACGTCACCCCAGCCGAGAGAGGGAAACCGAGAGCGGAGAAAAGGCCTTCAGAGGCTCTGCCATCCCATAACACTGCGACAGGGGTTTTTCTGTTATCTTTCAGTCGTGATGAGCAATTCGTGGGACGGGAGAGCAGTCTACGATCCATTGCTTTGAACTTCGAGACGCAGAATCGTGTAGCGATATCTGGCATCGGTGGAGTCGGGTAAGCAAACGCGGCGAGGACAGCATGTAAGTGTACTCACATAGCCTTATAGTAAATCGCAAGTCGCAATCGAATACTGCTATCGGTACAAGGAGAGGAAACCCGATGCTCACGTCTTGTGGACTTATGGAGGCAACATTGCTCGATTTTATCAAGGATACAAAAGAATCGCGCAACTTTTGGAAATACCGGGATGGGATGATGCAGAGGAATCAATCCTCGAATTGGTCCGCTCATGGCTCTCGAGCACGCCAAGTTCCTACCTTCTCATCATTGACAATGCAGACAACATTGAGCACTGGTGGCCTGGCAAGTATAAGTCTGGGGGCTCTTTAGATGACCCATCCAAGAATCTTTCCAAGTATCTTCCGGACAAGTCAGACAACGGCCAAGTGCTGATCACGACTCGTGATGATCGTGTTGCGCGCAAACTGACAAATGAAGGTAAATCTGTAGTCTTGCAGCCAATGTCTCACGAGGAAGCAAAACTGCTCTTTCTATCAAAGCTTAGAGGTGATGAATCCAAGTTCGATGAAGCAGAGGTCCACGATCTCCTAGAGGAACTGGACCGTCTTCCTCTGGCGATGTCTCAAGCAGCAGCCTTCATCGAGGAACACGTCGTTTCGATTGCAGATTATACCAAGGCAGTTAAGGGAGAAGACGCAGAGCTGGCAAAGGAGTTCCTCCATGAAGAACTTAACGACGCTCGACGAGACGAACATGGTGTGAACTCTGTGTTCCGAACGTGGAAGCTATCTTACGACCAGATCAAGCAACAGAAGCCTCAGGCAGCTGACCTTTTGTCCTTGCTCGCTATGCTGGATCGTCAAAGCGTCCCGAAGTTCTTGCTCAAAGTGCCAGAGGTAACAACATCCCTCGTTGTGCTGCAATCTTTCAATCTCGTCACCACCCGAGCTGGTTCACAAAGCTTCCAGCTGCACCGGCTCGTGCAGCGCTTCGTCCAGCTCTCACTCCAGAGAGACAATGTCATTGAAAAGTGGCGGGAGACAGCTCTAGCTTGTGTCTCTAAAGACTATCCAACCGAGATTGGGGTGGCCGAATGGCAGATCTGCGAAGCACTTGCTCCTCACGTTCACGTTATCGTGAATTACAATTTCAAGACAACGGAAGCTCGACTGGACTTGGCGCATCTGCTGTGCTGGGCAGCAGACTTCGATATCGAACGAGGAATATATACTCAAGCTTTAGAACGGGCAGAAAGGAGTTTCTACATCTTTCGAGAGCTCGTTCCTGAACGTGATCAACGGCTTGCCGCGGCTACATGGCTCTACGGTAGACTCCGCTACTATCAAGCACAATCTACAAGCGATCTGGACGCGGCGGCAGCCCTACTCCAAAAGGCTCTCTCGATATCTGAATATCCCTCTTTGAACTTTGCAGAGACAGCGTTTGAGTTAGCCCATCTTTATTATGACCAGTGCAATGGAAGTAAGTGTCTTGAGATGGGCAAGGCCAGCTTCGAATGCTGGGAAGCGTTGGAAGGTCCAAACAGTGTACGTACGCTCGACAACATGCACGACTATGCTCTAGAACTAGCCATGCTTGGACATGAGAAGGATGGCATTGCGACGTGGCAAGAGATCGTGAAACGGTGCCCCATCAGCGATGCATCCGAGAATACCAAGACGGTCTACGAGTATCGCAGCATGGCTGGAATAGCAGAGTTCCAAGGCGACGCGGCAATAGCGGAGATCTTCTATGCGAAATTGATCATGCTTGGCGAGGCAATATATCATCCGGAGCACATACACGTCTTTGACTATCGTCTTAGCCACGCGGAGCAGATTTTGCTTCAAGGAAGACTGGAGCAGGCTACGTCGCTGAGCGAAGCCATACTTGCGAGTTGTAAGAACAACTCTGAGTGGCACATTAGCGCAAGCTGCTTGCAGACCATTGCAGCGTGCTACAGATTAAGAGCGTGGTACAGCGAGGAACAGACGTATCGGCTGAGAATATGGGAGCTGCATAAGAAACACTTGGGTCGTGATCACAAAGAGACAATCGATGCGGAAGACGCTCTCGCGAACTGCTATCTAAACAACTCCAGGCATTCGGAAGCTAAGGATTTGCTTCAGAGAGTATTCTCCTGGCGCAACACCGGGCTTGGTCCTACACATACTGACACAGTGCGAACAATCGAATGCATTGCGATCTGCCATGCTCACCAGGGGGAAGACGCGAACGCAGAAGCAGCATACCTTGACGTGGTAGGTCGCCAGAGCAACGCCGATGCGCGACTGTTGGACAACCTGCAGACGTCTCTCTGGAACCAGGGTAAGTGGGAGGCGCTGGAGTCATGGTCCCGGCGGAGCTGTGGGTTGGAAAATGATATGTATCGGTCAAGAGCCCATTGGAACCTGATCACTGCACTCGAGCAGCAAGGTAAGATGGAGGAGGCTTTGGATATGCGCGCAGGTTTCCTCGCATTGCAGGCGCCTAATGACCACTTACCAAAGGGACGGCGCTTACCTACGAACCCGCCAGTGCGACATGACAGACGGTTTGGTCGGGTGATACATCCGCGGACGTGGTCTGCTTAAAGCGGCTTAACGGGCTCATGATGGCGCTTAATTTGAGTAAGCCACAGGTGCAAAACTAGTTTCCAAACGAAGAGGATGGAGACTTGTCATCTGGTCCATGGCTTGGTTCCTCAAGGGCTATGCGAGAATCGCGATTGACTGGGTCGTCAGCTGGGAGGATAAAATCATCCAGCCGCTACGAGAAGAAACGCAATTGTCTGCGGAACCAAGCCTCCTACTTACGACCTAGACCTTCATAGGGGGAAAACTTTCACAGCTCGCAACTTTGACGATTCTTGATATCCAACCGAGATCAGGCGTCAAAGTAGGTGTACGGCCTAATCCATCACTCCGATCACCGACCTCGGAGCGGAGTGATAGCTGACACGGCTCTGATCGCAAGGACGCTTGTGCAAAAAGGCATCTAGTGCCTTCTCTGGTGCATGGAAAAAGACGTGCAGGGGCATCTTGGTAGCAGTATTGGTGAAGGAGCAACAGGGGCCGGACGGTCAGTATCCCGTGCCGACGGTGACAAGAGCCACGATGGAAACTCCCACCTAGGGTCGCTGTCTTACCCTAGTGATCTCACTGCGTTTGCTCAGGTTTCCATTCCATTCTGCTTGGTCTTTGAGACTAGAGTAAGCATATTCTGAAAATACCTAAGAAGAATTAGTGTTGGGTGATGAAACAATGGACGGAATATGACGGAACACACAGGCGTGGGAAGACCCAAGTACAACTGCCAAATGGCAAGCTAGGCGGTTCAACATGGCGCTTTCCATATTGATAGAGCCGCATTTAAGGGGAGGGGGACACGTTTCGTGCAAAGCAGATACCGCAGGCGGTGACTTGGCACCCTGTACGTACAACTAAGTATAATATTTTCATCATCACAGGGTTCCCCCTCGATGAATGCATTCATCATCTATCTATCTATCTGTCTATCTATCTAGCCGCGACCAAACGACCAACTCCCACGCACAGCCCTCGTGCCTCTCTCCCAAGGCACGCAGCTTCCGTACGGGATCCCGTCTTCGAACCCGCAGTTGGGAACACGAGTGCGGCACTTGTGTAGATGTACTCATCTGCATACAGGGCAGGGCAGGGCAGGGCAAAGAGATGAACGGAACCGGGAACGTACGTTATTTCGTACGATTGTCTCGCGGACCGTGAACTTGGGCTTTATATATATATACATATGCTAAATGGATATAGTGGAAATTATCTCACTGAAGTGAATCCAAGCTGGGGGTATATCGTTGGTACAACAGACAGCCCAGAGGGTTCTCTTTTTTTTTTCTTTTTTTTTTTTTCTTTTTTTTTTTTTTTTGCTTTTGGAGCGCTGCTTAAGGTATTCGTACTTTGCTATTCGAGTATGATCATGGCGGAAGCAGGCAAGCAAGCAGGCAATTGAATAGTGGCCAAGGAACGAGATTTTGGCTAAATAAGGTATTGACTCCTAAGGTAAGGTAAGCTCCTCGCTGGATACGGCGCCGTTGGGGGGAGGGGGAGCTTAGGTATGTTCTCTCTCTCGTTGCCATGAATCAATCGCTCTTAGTCTCCTCTCCAAAAAAGAAGAAGAAAAAAAACGTTGACTTTTTCGAGGTAGAACCGAAGCTGGTAGGAAGTCAATTTCTCGATTGTTCTTTTACCAAGTACGAGTACACCCTGGTGAGGATGAAATTATGTATATTCTTCAAACAATGAGATAGATACGTTCATGGTTGTGTGGTAGCAACTCGCCCTTTAATTGATTTTAGGGTGGATTTTTAGACAGTTTAGCAGCGGTGGTGATGCGGATCGCTTTTTTTGCTGAGGGTACGTTTTTGAAAGGGTAGAAAGGGACTGGGTTGAACGTGGCGTCAGACGTCGAGTCCTATGAGCGATAATTGTTTCAAGGAGTAGGTACGATTGGATTCGGGGATTAGTTATCCATTTCATAGGTATTATCGCTATTTGTGTATTGAATGGGAACTAAGTAGATGCACGTGAAGAGTATTTATCTTAATTCTGATGGATCATCCCTTTTCATGCGTAACTACATGCATGCCCAACGTTATCACCAGCTTAATCGCAACAGGCATAATCCCATCAAATCGTCTCAGCAACCACCCCCTCGTCACTTTCACTCATACTCTCATCTCCGCTGACCTCCGCATTCTCTCTCTCTCTCTTCTCCATCAACGCCTGCAATTCCGCGTCATCGTTCTCCGTCACCGCCTTCGGCGCCATCTTTGTAACACAGCCACCTCCATTCGCCCTAATGTTCCCTTCAATCTCCTTGATCGCCCTCTCCAAGCATGCGATCCCTGTGTTTTTCTCAAGGCATTGACTAGTAAGCACATATAACGGCGGGCTCACTAACTTCACTTTGACCGTGGCCTCGTTGGGACGGGGTATTTCAAGGCCGTCAGCTGTTTTCGAGGGGGCGTGAGTGGCGGTGTTTTGGGCCTCGGCGGCCCGTAGGGCGTTTTTAACAGCGTCGATGCCTTCGTAGCCGAAACAGGTCACTTCCACGTCGGCGCGGACTTTTGTGGGTTGAGGGGTTAGGCGCTTGGAGATGTAGGATTGGAGTTCTGTCTTTACGACGTCTGAGGGGAAGGTTACTTCGGCCCAGACGTCGGGATTGCTGGATTATAAGGTCTTAGCATATTTCAAATGTGCAACTGGAGGGACGGGAGGATACAGGGAGTAGAACAGAAATGTGGGGCCTATTGACTCACGTTATTGACAGCTTAAAAGCATCAACTGCATGTCCATATTTCTTATTCAGCGGCCATCCGATATCTTGATACAGCGTCTCCATTGGCGTCTTGGTCTTTTCAGCTACGTGGCGCATAATACTCGCGACCATCTTTCCCTTGTTGAACCTCTCCTCGCATTTTACGATATCCTCAGGCGATACTCTTCGCTTGGACAGATCAATGTAGCCCTTCTCCTTGTCCACCCGTAGCACGACGACTACCTCATTCCGTCCTACGCGGATAAGTTTTTGTATACTCCTAATACGCCGCCGCGAAAGCTCGGAAAGCAGGATCATGCCGTCGATGTTGTCATATTCGAGGAGTTTGACGTAGGCGCCCATCTCTGCGATCTGTGTACTTTTGAGTTATGATTTGGTGGGCTTTGAGCGAGATTCAAGGCTTACTTGTTTGACCTGGGCAGGAAATAATTAGCAGGCTGGTGACAGCATGGGAATGATATAGAGAGATATATCATACGTTGACCATGACGAATTCATCGATGTCCGGGTATCGGTTCTCGTAGAACCTGCAGTTGGTGAGAGACATTTTCACTTCCCTCCTCTGTACCTCTGCCCTTGATTGATGATCTCGAGACCGTTTGGGCTGAACCGCGCTGGCGAAGTCGCACTGTGTATCTGGTGTTCGGTGTTATTTAGGTCGCATAAGAGGCTGAGCCGTAGTAAGACTACCTTATTTTGCACAATTCTGGCGTCAAAACCTCCTAGGGCTGACCTCTGAAATTCTCACTTCGGCTACCCGGCGATCGTAGGCCAAGCTTAAGCCAAGGCACTATTTGCCAGGTTTATTGCCGAACGCATCTCGAGATGAAGCAGAGGTTTTCAAGAAGCAGCGCCCCTCTATTGAGGTTTCGTACCTTGTCACATAGCTTTCTATGTTCTCCAGAGAATCTGACTGTCTTACAAGCTCTGCTAATACCTCCTAATCTACTCAATTGACTCTTCAGCAACTTGGCAAGATGGTACAATGGAAGAAGCTCGTAGGCTTGGACAATCAAGACCGTCGCGGTCTACGAGAAGAGATGCGCCATCGTAAGCATATATACCTCTGTCCCCGGTATTCAAACTGCCCAGTGGCTTATGACCTACCCAGTCCTGCCCACCAGTCGGAACGATGTCATTCCCTCCGCCATGCCTCCAGACGTCGTTACAAAAGTCGCGCTACGCCTCAAGTACCAAATCGAGCAGGTCATTCCCTGCGAGCTCGAGGAGTTCAAGGTCACAAAAGCCAATTCACCAGTCATTACACGGAAAGTTATCGCAACAGCCAAGTCTGCGGGCGGGAAAGAGCACGAAGAATGCGTGGTATACTGCCTGTTAGTCTGCTACCGCTGGTTTAGACGGCAGGCAATACTAGAACTATGGGATGCGGATCTACACAATGTACGGGCCAAGGCGTGCGAAGTACTAGCGAAACAGCTTATTGAGCTGGAAGAAGACCAGGATTATTTACTGCAAGACTTGTTGCTAAAGCGCTACTCGATCCTCATCGGCGGCGAGCCTACAGAACCTGCCAATGCTGTCGAGCGTGCTGTCGACCTGCATGCTCTACGCGTCATTGGCAGCTCAGGCTACCAGAAATGCATTACCTATCTCTGGCGCGGCTGGCTCGTGCAAGATGATCAATATCCCTCCAATTTCATTCCCTGGACTCAAAAAGCCAACACCACCTATTGGGCCCACTTTGACCCTGACCGCATGCGGGCCCCGCTCTACCAGAACGTCGTACAAATCTTCTTCTCACTCTTCTACCTCGCTCTCTACACTGCTGCTATTAATACTATAAATAGTACCGGAGATCTAGATGTTGTGGAAGGAGTGCTCTATATCATGACTGCGGGCTATATCTTCGACGAAATAGCCAAGTTCTGGAAGGTAGGATGCTACTACGTCGGATTCTGGAATGTCTTCAATTGCACACTGTATGCTCTCCTCTGCGTCTCTTTTGTGACCCGCGTCATCGCTCTCGGTCATCCTGTCAACGACAACGCGGGCCAGCGGCGGAAGTTCAATGAGCTCAGTTACAATTTCCTCGCTTTCTCTGCACCAATGTTCTGGATGCGGCTACTGCTCTATTTGGACACTTTCCGCTTCTTCGGCGCCATGCTGGTCGTGCTCAAAATGATGATGAAGGAGTCACTCATTTTCTTTGCGTTGCTGATTATTGTCATGGTCGGTTTCCTTCAAGCATTCATTGGCATGGACCAGGTGGACGACAACTCTTATGTGACGGGCTTCATCTTCAAGGCAATGTTGAACAGCGTCATGCAGAGTCCCGACTTTGAGGGATTTGACAACTTCGCCCCACCGTTCGGATTAGTACTCTACTACATCTTTACATTCGTTGTTATGGTTGGTGAGTGCCATTACCCCCCTTTTCGCCATATCCGCCCCTTCCCTAATCAGCATGTTTCTACTGAGATTGGCCGTGTCCACTGCTAACGCACCCCAGTCCTCCTCAACATCCTCATCGCTCTCTACAACAGCGCCTACGCAGACATAACCGACAACGCCGTCGACGAATACATGGCCCTCTTCTCGCAAAAAACCCTCCAATTCGTGCGTGCACCAGACGAAAACGTCTTCATCGCCCCCCTCAACCTCATCGAAGTCTTCTTCCTCATCCTCCCCTTTGAATGGTGGCTCTCCTCTCCCCGCTACGAGCGCCTAAACAACTACGTCATGGGCGTCGCGTACTCACCTTTACTCCTCATCACGGCATGGTTGGAAACGAAGCAGGCGCACCGGGTCAAGAAAAACAGGCGGAACGGCGAGAGCGATGAGGATGAGGTGCAGGAGTGGGAGCAGATGAGTGGGGAGTTGGATTTTGAGGGAGAGGGTTGGACGAAGAAGGTGGAGGCGTCGAGGCCGAATGTTGAGACTGATGTTGCGGTGTTGGAGGTTAGGGCGCTGAGGGAGCAGGTGGTGGAGTTGAAGAGGATTGTGGAGGGGAAGGGAAAGGGGGAGGGTGGGATTGATGGGGGGGCTTGAGTTGGGAGGGGATTGTAAATTGTAAATATGTGATAGCCTTTCGAAGGTAACCAGTTTCACGGCATCTTTTCACTGATGCATTGCGTGTAGTTGCCAGCCTTTACAACCCTTGAGTCTCCCTCGTTAACAAAAAGTGGGAACCCCCCTTATAAGCGAAGCCGGGATTGTAGGAAAGCAGGAGAGTCCCGGATCCAAATTATGCGGCTGAGAACATTGAAATCCTTCAAGTATGCAAATGTACCAGATTCCGAATACCAGAAACTGACGGCTAGACAGTCTGTTTCTCGATCATCATAACAACGGGAGCAAAGATGCAAAGTTCTGGAATGAGTGCATTGACCTTGATGTCTATTTTTTACAATGAAGAGATGTACGGCATAGATGAATGAATGAAGGGGAAATCCCTCCCTCCCTCCCTCCCTCTCTCCTCCGCCCTGTAGGTTTCATGAATTTCGCGGGTGGAAGTTGTTCATGTGTCCTCCTGCAACGCTCTTTCTTGATATTTGCGCTATGCTGGTGATTCAGTCAGAGGTTATGGTTGCTGCTTGCTCGCGAAAGAGTCTCAGACATGGGGTTGCAAAGGGGAAACGAGTATCAAAGTGGCTGAAATGAGTAGAAGTTTGGAGGTAGATCCCATGTTCGCCGACCACTTCTCTCTAAATTTCGCGGACTCGTTGATGCGCAGACATGCTGTCAGAGCAAGAAACGTGAGACCGCCTCCACGCAGCTATGACTCGTTATCAGATCCGGATGCGGAGCCATGAGTTGAACAGATGGGGGATAGGTAGGTGTGACGATATTTGTCAGTGTCCTGAATACGACGACGCAGCAATGCATCCGCACCATGATCATCCGCCTCCTTCTTAAGCATCTTGGGCGCAAGAAACCTCCATAGTTCATGTTCCGTTTCAGCGTGGACCTCTTCCGGCACTGGGGTTGACGTTCCCGAGGGAATATGCTGCTCCTGATCGCCTTGCCATCCTCCAACACTATATTCCAGTCCCAGCATCTCCAGATTATCGATTCTGCGGAGTTTGTGCAGCCAGAGCATTGACCGAGATCGAAGATTGAGACCGCCCAGGAGGATCTTTGCGTTCTTGTCGTCGATGCGGATGCATAGCTTTTTTATGTTCATATTGGAGAGCTTTAGAAAGGATGAGAAGGCTCTGTTCCACATGGCCGATATACCCTGTTCTGTGAAGATAGCATCCCAATTCCGGCCATCAGGGGCGAGGGTTAGCCGCAGACTTTGGATGTACTTGCGAGTCTCCGCTGTACGATCTTTCATGAAAGGCGTGAGTGTACTCATGGTGGTAAAGTGGAAAGTAATTTTCACCATAGAAGATGGAGGCAACCTCTTCCCTGGATTGCTTATCAAGAGAGAGCATTGTCGTCGTCATGGTTTCGGTGGAACGTGGTGTGCCGAGCGTGTAAGTTGTTTTTATAGGTCCAAACCTCGTATCTTTTACCAAGCATGACCGGATATTCGGATATCCATCGGCTTCAAAATCGGGTTGACATGCGTGATCTATGGCCAGGTAGGTCGACCTGGATTGGTAAGCACCAGATCCTTGGCTCTTCTTGAATTCCCGACGATGCATGTTCCGAACGAGCAGAGTTTGCTCAGTGTCGACAAGTAAGCGGTAAATCATGAGTCGAAGTTCGGCGGGTAGTTTGAAGAAGAGGAACGGTTCTGAAGGCGTCATGCTATCCGTGATGGCTGCCGAAGCCTTTAACCCCTGGAAGTATCCTTGATCACTGAGCTGCGATGGTATGGTTGAAGAGCGGTCATCGTGGCACAATGGTAGCACGTCCATGGTTGAAGGCAGCCAAATACAAACTGTAACGATGAATACTGATTTCCGAGCTCGAAATCAAACTTTGATCGAGCAGTGAGCAGCTAGCTGGATGACTTATGGAAGTACTTTTTGATGAGGACCAAAGTGTTGACAGTTTGAATACTGAATAATCAGCTGAATGGCGGAGACATGAAGGCTAGCTTCGGACTGTGTGCACAGCCAGAGCATTAGGAGACTTGCGAGTACTGATATGGCTGCGAGATGTTTCATACAAATGTCAGAGTATATCAAAGGCATTTGACTGGAGCTGCGCTGTAAATTTAGCCATGGAGACTTTCTATTCTTTTCTTCTAAGGACGATGAATGAAAGGACCTTAGTACTTAAGTGGACGAAGCTTTCAATTTGATAAGCGCTTCCGCTTCAAGTTGCCGCGCTTGCCAAGGTAAGGTACTCTATCATCTAAATGGCTTTGGAGAAACCTAACTTCTTGTACTTCTAATTGTCATTAAGGACTACACTTCTGTATCCGGCTCAAGGACAAGTGTTGAATGCTGTTCCCAAAGACTTGCTCAATGGAAGAGCTACCGGCGAAGCACACAAACCTGTCTATAAAAAAAAAACTATTCAGTAGCCGAACTTGAAACGTATGGGTTCCCCTTGAGAGACGGAAGTAAACGGGACGGTTCGTCCATAAGCGACTTCTTCGACATGCCAGGATCAAAATACGTGAGAGGATACGTGATGTGAAGTCTCTATGCAAAGATTATCTGGGGTACCATGTTATTTAAAGAAGAGTCTAATCTAAGAAAAGCTCACAGAGTAAATATCACCCCAAGCGGTCCTTCTTCAACTCGTGCTCACTCCTAACCCTCGTCTTCAACCACTATACACATTACCCAGGTACACCTCGTTCTCATCATCCACGCACTGAGCCTCAAGGTTTGAGCCAAAATCAACCGGATAAGCAGTAGGGTCCCTCTTGTTGGGCACCGCGCCGCTCACATAACGCTGGCACCGAACGTGTAGTAGTGGCCACTGACAACGTTCTCGTCCGTTTGTCTGGCAAGGTTTGTCCACTGGACGTTTGCTGAAGCAGGTTTGGTGCGATTTATTTAGTGATGTTGACGTATAAGAGGGATGAGAGAATGAAACGCAAAGACGAAAAGAGAAGAACGGAGAAATTAAGGAGCGTAAGAGCGTTCAGAAGATGAGAATGGGCAAAGCGAGAGTTGGTATTGCTCGGATCATCCCCATCCGAATCCATGATTCGGCGGATGATGATAGTCCATGCTCGGTTCTGGAGCTTGAGATCGTGCAATGGCGCTACGGGTGCGAAGTCCGGCGACGGGTCCCGAGGCGTAGTAGTCCTTGGAAGTAAAGCTTGAGAATGGATTCGGTGCGCCTTGGTTTCAGGCGCTGGAAAGGCGGGCGTATGAGAGGACGGGGAGAGGATGAAGAGAGAATGCGACGTGGTCTTGAGTCTCTCAAAGTTCCCAAAGCGGTCTCTCAAGGGATTTCCTAGACGGAACGAGATACATCGCTTGCTAGCAAACACTATCGAGCCATTTGGTTCCGTTGTCCAGAAAAAATCAGGAATGTGTCCTAACGTTTCGCGACTCAACCTCACTGGCTGAATAGGCGTGTCCTTGGACACATTCCCTTTCCTGTGTCTGTCTCATAAGATAATCAAGTCCTGAAAACCCCTTTCCTTGTCATCCATCAATACACAATACACAGTTTGAAAGAGCCCTCCCGAGCGCCTAACCTAGCACCATGCCACCAGCCATCATCCCAGAGCGCTGATACACCGCACTACACTACTATACTAAAACCGGACCCCCAGTCTTACTCTACCCTCCGGCTCCGAGTATGCTCTTCTGCATGAAATATGGAGTCAGCGTCGGAGGATACCTATCTTGCTGCCTTGCCTGGCTCATATACGTAAGGCTGGCATTTCTTTCGTATTCGTATCCGCTTAGAACCGTACATCATCATCATCATCATCATCCATCCGAGGATCATTTGCGTAGAGATATTCCGTAGATCGAACGACAAAGTCCAACCGCCTGCCAGGCAACTAAACAAAAATTCGTACTTCGTACTCGCAGCAAATGCACGGGAAATTCTACCTTTACCGTGTCTAAACATCGGAAAGATCTAGGGGGAATAATGGACAAATTGTGGAAGTCCGGTGGAAGGGCGCTAATACGTTATTGAAGGGGTTGACTTTGCAAAGGCCCTTACGGCCATTGGCGCGGGGGAGGGACGTATGGATTGATGGATGGATTGATTGATTGATTGATGTAACTTACTTATGGCATCATTAATATTAGTTAGTTAGTTGCATGAGAATCAAAATGGTGAAGTCATTCGCGCCGGACTGCTAAGGAAGCCACGCCTCGGAAGACGGAGCTTCTCCGTCGCACGACTACGAGTACGGAATCCGTTGAGGAAAATATGGCTCATATACTGACGTTTGCCCTTTTTTTCCGTACTCGCGTCCGCGATGAAAGGGCTGTGTGTTTACTGATGTCATGAGGATTATTGTAGACGTAACGTAAGGTAAAGTAAGAGGATATCTCTATATAAACCAGCCCTCATCTCCTCGAGCCTTCACTCTTCATTACACACATCCGTACCATTATCAACCCAAGAAAGACCCACAAACAATTCCTACCAGTACCCCCTCAATAAAACAAACCTCAAATCACATCACCATGCCTCAAGGAACCGACCGATCCCACGCCGTAGGCGACAGCATCGTCCCCCAGACCCTCCAAGAGAAGCTCCCTCAGAAAGTCGAAGAGGTAGTCCCCAACGCCATCCACGACACCGGTGCCACTGGAGCGAAGAGCCACGCTACTGGCGACAGCGCAGTGCCCAAGGCAGCGCAGGAGGCGGTGCCGAAGAAGGCCGAGGAAGTGTTGCCTGAGAAGGTGCATCCGACGAATTAGGGGGGATATTGCAGATGTAAGTGACGGCTTATAAATACGCGACGGTGGTATTCGAGCTAATTCTTTATCGAGGTAGTTGTAGTGTTGGAAGAATAGGCAGGGTAGTGTATAGAGTGGTCTGTCGAAGGATAGGTGCACGAAATGGACTGTGATAAGGTGTTATTATTACAATACATGTTGGAAATAGTACAATAACCATTACGAAGTAAATAGCAAATCACTTTCGTTTCACATAAATCAAATTGTTAATGACAGCATCAAAAATGACCATTGTAGTAGCTGGCATAAGTATTGACAGAGGAAACTTCTGAACATGTTCGAAACGTTCTCTTGCACTTGATTCCATCCAGACCCGAAAGCTTGATGCCTTGACGGGCTGGAACAAGTGCCTTCAGTCATCGATGGGGTTCGATCTGCCAGCGCTCCATCGAAAACTTCCACAGAAGAGAAAGAGTTCCGGAACATATCGTCGCTGGGTATGCACGTGTTTTTGTAAGAAATTGAAGGTCTTTATATTCGCAAAGGACCCGAGTCAACGCAAGAGAGCAGATTGGGGAGCAGGTATTGGACAGCACAAGTCAACGAGGACAAATTGAACAAGCTTACTGTTTTGTCCTGATACTTCGCAGATTCTTGCAAAAAGTGAAATTGCAATTGCAACACGCTTTCCACGAGCCGTCTTGGTAGTCTCTCCTGCAAATTCTTCATTCCAAGCTCCTTGCTCTCAGGACGTCGAGCCTAATCCTGTGCTTCTAGAGAACAGTCGTCCGCTTCTGTTCTCTCCTAGATGCTTCATAACCATCCTTCTGCTGCTGGTCTGTTCCTTCATTCACCCGAATCGCTGACGCCACGCTGTGCATCTTCGATCATCAACAGTGAAGCTTGTTCAATCCGGAGCATGCTGAAACAGAGCAGAGATGCTCTCTCCATGGTGATTGCGCCGTATAGCTTCCGAAAGAAGGTTTGAGATGTCCAGGATCACAAGCTTCTTACACGCTCTAATTCTCTCCGGCGCTATTGGATAAGTGTTGGTTACCACAATGTAATCGATGCATTCGCATGCTTCCATCTGCTCAAGTGAATCATGACCAAAGAGGCCATGTGTAGCGATGCAATACACTTTCCTTGCATCTGCACGCTTGACCACGGTTTCGGCGGCCGCAATCCACGAGCCACATTGGTCGATTAGATCGTCAATGATGAAGACGGTACGATCTCTGACATTGCCAACGAGGGTAATGGTATGCTCGAGCTCGGGGTTCTTGAATCCTTCTTCCTCGTCATCCGAGTGAGCTGTAGCGTCCATCGAGCCACCCAGAGCAGAATGGTCGGGTTGAAACGCTGAGATCGAAGACATGAAGGAAGACGTCATGGGATCGAGTCCGTCGAGCTGCGGTTGACCCATGACGTCTCCTGGCAGAGTCCCAATTGAGGCGGACATCGTAGACAGAACTGGCGACGGAGCATCATCATCCACGATGTGGCCTTGAATCAGCCTACCGGTAATGACTTCTCTGGCACGCTCATCTGTGTATTCTTCTGCCGATTCCTCCTCGTCTTCCTGTAGACGTAGTGTTCTTGATGGACCATTGGTCACAGGCTCCCTTTGCAGAGGAATCCTACTCGTAGGGGGTGAGGCTGAGTCGACTCTAGTAGACTGGACCAAAGGACTTGATCGAACGTAGCCATTCAGACCACGGTAGGGTATATTTGTGGGTGAAGCGCCATTTACATTTGGTGACGTTCGTGGTGATGTGCGTATTCGGTGCGGTGTTCTTGAGTCCTCTGCTTCAGCTGATATCCCCTCAGGCGGGCTAGTATCTCCTGTATCTGAGATATGCGATCCATTTACACCCTCACCTGTTCTGTCTAGTAGTCCACTCCCAGCAAGGCTCCCGTTCGTACCATGTCTCCGGCGATCGGTTGTGACAAGGCCAAAGTTGATTTTCAGTGCATCTGCCAAGGACGTGACCCTCTTCGAACTACCTGGATTCTTACTCACTACTACAGCCTCCTTCCACCCTGGTACATGGTTCTTAATCCATCTGGCGATTAAAGGTTCGGCATGGAGATTGTCCACTGGCTTGCCAAAGAAACCTTGGGTGGGAGGAGCATGTAGGTCGACGGTGATGACATGATTGATACCGGCGACAGAGAGGAGGTTGGCTACCAATCGTGCGGTGATGGCACCTCTATGTGATTTCTTCTTCGATTGACGAGAGTAGAAAAAATACCTTGGAGGTCTTTAGCTTGGAGGATCACATTGGCGGAGTGGTACCCACGGCATCACAGCTAGAACGGTCAGTATCATCTCGAGCCGAGTCCATAGTTGGACTGACCAGTAACACTCTTGGCGGAGCCGCCTTTGCACGCGGAGATCATAATGAGCATTTCCATGAGGCTGTCATTGACATGGTCGCTTCCACTCTGGACAATGAAGACATCCTGGTCTCTGATAGAGGTTTCAAGGCTGACTGAAGTCTCGCCGTTGCTGAATTTCTTCAATTCCACTCTGGCTGGCGAGGATCCGAGTCGTTCGCAGATGGCTTCTGTCAACAGAGGATGGGAGGAGCCCGAGAATATTTGAACGCGCCTCATGATTAATGATGGGAAGATGTATCTCGCGCATCTCATATAATTTCACCGCGGTGCAAATCTTTGGGTAGACATGATGAAGACTAAAGAGTCCGAAGACTTGGTGTTTTGTGTCTCCTGTCGTGGAACCGAAGAAAATTGAAGACACCAAGAAGTCTTGGCATCAGATAAGATTAGATCTTGGGCTAAAAATTGGTTGACTGAACGGTCTTACTGTTGTAAGTCCATTTCCCCCCAGCGACATCACTGCCAGGGGCATCACTGGACATCTACCACAATCAAAACGCGCTCTAACACTGAAGATACCTCTATCCGATATGTTATCATCTTTCTAGGATTTAAATACAGCTTGCGCCGGTGATAGAGCCCTGAGGGGCCATGTCCTGGGTTGCCAATCTTTTCAACTCAGCTCAAGCAACCCGCATAAGTTTTGCGCCTCCCAACGACCGCCAACCTCCGGCCTTCTCCAACATCCAAGATTATGGAGATGGCTCAAATAGAACATACCAAGAGCGACCGGTTAAGAAATATCCCCAATCACTGGAAGCGGAGGAGGAGGGGCAATATGACGCTAGAAATCCATACTGGCAGGTGAGCCAACCCCGGTCTGCTTGGGATACTTCTGCGCTGCCAGATAGTGTTGTGAGCTGAAATCACTGCAGTGTATGATAGCTGGTGGCCTAGGCGGAACTTCTGGTGACCTTCTCATGCACTCTATTGACACAGTCAAGACTCGTCAGCAAGGAGATCCACACATACCGCCAAAATATGGGTCCTTATCCTCTGCATACCTCAAGATCTTTCGTCAAGAAGGTTTCCGAAGAGGCCTGTACAGCGGTGTTGTTCCGGCGTTCTTAGGATCCTTTCCGGGCACCATAATTTTTTTTGGAGCTTATGAATACAGCAAGAGGCATCTATTAGATGCTGGTGTAAACCCGTCACTGGCCTACCTCGCTGGGGGTACGTGAATCTGGCCCTCGCCATCTTATAATCTAATATAAATGATGCAGGCTTCATTGCCGATTTTGCCGCCTCATTCGTCTACGTACCCTCGGAAGTCCTCAAGACCAGACTCCAGCTACAAGGTCGCTATAATAACCCTTTCTTCAACTCGGGCTATAATTATCGGGGAACGATTCACGCGGCGCGGACAATTGTTCGACAAGAAGGTGTATCGGCTCTGTTCCATGGATACAAGGCCACTATCTTTCGAGATCTCCCCTTCTCCGCCCTGCAATTCGCCTTTTACGAGCAAGAGCGAGATTGGGCAAAGCGGTGGAATGGTAGTACGGACCTCGGTTTAGGTCTAGAACTCGGTACGGCAGCATCGGCAGGTGGACTGGCTGGTGTGATGACCTGCCCGCTTGACGTGGTCAAGACCAGGATACAAACACAGATCAATCCCCCCGAGACTGAGAGACTGTCCAGTGGAGCTACAAAGATACCTCCGCAGCCTGCGACAGCATCGAGGATGGAGAAATTGGGCAGCCCTAGGACAATTCACAATCCGTCAATGCCAGCATTATCAAGACGGCCCGTCTCAACGTCCTCACCAAGGACATCTATGCCAAAGCCCGATGCCGTCAAGCTGGATACGTCATCCGTCGTGACTGGCCTAAGACTTATCTATAAGACCGAGGGGGTGATGGGACTGTTCCGAGGGGTAGGTCCAAGAGGCGTCTGGACCAGTGTCCAGAGCGGAACGATGCTTGTCTGCTACCAGGAACTTTTGAAGCGGATGGCGGCTAGTCCCTCGTTGAATAATGAGGGTTCCGGTGTCGCGTGAGGTACGCTTTGTACTTGTACCACTGATTGTGGACGATTATGGTAAATAGGCAAGGTCACCACCACACTGTCTTTCTTTGATGCATCAGCATAGGACAGGGCAGAAGCGCGTCGCATTTACACAGCATGTAATAGACCATAAATTTCTGGATTCTTTTCTTAAGAGATGCCATGTATTCCTCTCAATATTTAGCATACTTGCTCGTTCCTCTCAAATCATAGAAATCTCTACCCCGCATCTTGATTGGTCGGTTGTTGACAGTAGAGCGCGCTAACCGAACACGCCAAGTTGTAAACAATTCCACTCCGTAAACATTCTACCTTTCTCCCTCACCATCCTCACCTCATCCTATGCGTCCGACACTCAAACCGCTTCCATAATAGTCGCCTCACTGCCGCGACACAGAAAACCATAATGACGAATGCCTGGCTCCAACAGCAGCGCAAAGGCGCCCTGACCGAAATCGCCGACCACGTCGGGTTGAAGAAGTGCGCGCCCACCCTTTTCCATCCCCATTTCTCTCAGCTCTACTACATCTCAAACTCCCTGACACTAATCATCTCCACAGCGTCGAGCGCTACAAAAAGATCGACCTCGAAGTGGCACTCGAAGAGCACCTACGCGCAAACAGCTCCAAGCTGTCTTCCGACTCAAAAGTCGCTCCCTTCTTCTACACCGTCGACCCATTGTCACCCGTGAAGCAGGATCCCGCGACCGGCACCGTGCCGACAGAAAAGAAGCCCAGGGCAAGGCGACAAACGATTAAAGCGCGCGAGGAGCTGAAAGAGGAGTGAGTCGAACATGCCCACCGCATCCCCAGCGCGTCGCACCGAACCCAACCAAGCGCATAACACTCTCTAGAAACAACCCACCTCACACCGCAGCGCTAACCACTTCCCGAACCAGCCACAGAGACACCTCCAGCCCCAGCAGCGCCCTCCTCAAAACCCCCGCCCGCACTCTCTCCCTCGCGCGCACCCTGCCCTTACCCCCCTCCCCCGCCCTCCTCGCAAACCAAATAGACGCCCACACCACCACCCTCCGCACAACCCTCACAACCTACATCGCCCGCTCCCCCCTCCCACCGACCCTCGACCACATCCGCGCCTCCCTCAGCACAGTCACCGGCATCGAACTCCTCACCCTCGCAATCGAAGCCTGGGGCCTCCGCTACCAAATCCTCCCCCTCCGCCACCTCACCACGTTACCCGCGATCCCGGCGCTCGGCACGTCGGAGCTCCCGCTCCGCGTCCCGGATTTCTTCGCGCTGCTCACGGGCGCGTTTTGGGGGCCTTTTGGGCTGTGGGTGTGCACGAGTGTGCTGTTGCCGTTGGTGGGGGCGTGGTTTGTCAATCTGAGGGGGGAGGGCGGGTACGATGCTGTGAGTTTCAATACCGTCAAGGCGATTGCGGCCTGGGTTGTTTATGTGAGGGGTGGGGTGTCGAGCGCGAGCGCGAGGGTTGTGGAGAGGGGGGTTCCGGGTGGGAGTGTCGGGATGCTTGTCGGAGCGGGCGTTGGGGCGTTGGCGGGGGTCTATGAGGCTGTGTTAAGGAAATAGAGGCCGCGAGAGGGACAAGACATGGGATGGGTCGGGAGGTGGAGAAGGGCTGGGGGGAGGGAGATGTACGTGAACACAAGCAATGGTGGGAGTAAGGGCGTTGCGGATAGAGCATTGGATATGCTCGTTTTTTTGTTTTCGCCCATGCAGTAATGAGTGTATGCGATAACCGCGGTTGGATATTTGGTATTCGTCAAACAGTGCACGCATATACTCTGGATCATCGGTTTTTTTTGCAATTCTCCTTTAAAAGCAAACGAAGCTGATGAGCCGAAATGCCCTCAGCAATTCCTCATCCATGCTGAGAAAAATGCAGATGATCGATGATCCAGGTCCATGTTCCTTAAGATGTCACACCAAAGGATCCCAGCATCCCTTCCCCTCCCAAGTAAGTCCCAAAGATATCTCTTCCCAACTTCACACCACACTGCCTCTTCCTCCTCCAACCACGCTCACATATTTTGATCCAGTAGATATTATATTTTCTCTTCACGCACCCAGACATCCCTAACCCCCATCCCGAAGCGACAGACACATACCAGAGCGTGGCTCCGAGCAATTCTCTGCCGAACGCCGACAACGAGTATCAGACCCTCGTCCACGCGTACGGGACCTCCTACCCGCACCAGCTCTCAATCAAGAGATGGGCATCGCTCACATTTTGATATTAAAAACCTCTCCCGACCCGACCTCCTCTCCCACCACCAAGGCCCTTCTATCTACACAAATTCCTTCTTAGTCTTAGTCACAGCTCGCGCTCCAACTTCCACTCCCCAACCGCCCAAGCCAATAGAAGTCAAAGCCATTACGATAAACACCACCTTCCCCCTTGTTCCTTCCCCAAAACCTTTGGTCAGCGCACAAAACCATCAAAAGCCAAACACAACCTCTCTTCCTCTCAAACCCGCACCAGAAAACGTCCCCCTTCCCAATCCAACTCCGCAGCACCCTCTCAAACGCACCGAAGAACAAGAACAAGAGAAAAAAAGAGTGTAAGAAAGGGAGAGAGTGAGCGAGAAAGAAAGTGCCCATTCCACTCCCCCTATAATCCCTCTACACGTACGTGCAGGTACATCTCCAGCACTCTGGCTACATGGACACCTGAACCCCTTCACCCCCACCCCTCAAAGTAAAAGAAAAAAGAAAAGCATTAGACGTTGATATACAGAGAGATAAGATAGTCAGCGGGACGACGTATACTATCACTATCTCTATAGTCAACCTCATCAATCAGCTACTCAGGAAGTCAAAGAAAAAGCAAGACCCCATCGCACTCACCAGATTAGCAAAAAAAAAAAAAAAAACAAAAAAACAAAAAAGAAATCATCAAAGTGACAAACACACTCGGAGGCTTTCTCCCATCTCTGTCCGTTCCCCTCGGTCGGGAGGGAAAAATGATACAAGGGGTAGATAGATAGGCTCGAGCCCAACGATAGCAATACTAACAATAGATAATGACCATGTCCCTTTCCTCTTTCCTTCCTTCGCTCCAAGCGGAAAGAGGAACCCCCCCCCCCCCCACCCCCAAAAATAAGAGAAAAAAAAAAAAGAAAAAAAAAAGGGAGAGAAGAGAGAAGAGGAAAAGAAAAGCGAGGAGAAGCAGGGGAAGGCAAAAGCAGCAACCCAGTCAACAACCCAAACACCAACAAAGGAGACGATTCTGCGTTCCTTCGACTGGGAACAGTAAAAGGGGAATCGCCTATGATGTAGAGAATCGCTTACGATATTGTCCCAGGGGGCGAAAAGTGTTGGAAGTCACTTTTTTTGGACAGAGCAGATATGCCGTATGCGGAAAAGAAAGAAAGAAAGAAAAGAAAAGATGGGCGTGCTTGGCAAAGGGAAGGGAAGAGATAAGGTAGTTGGGGGCTAGATCTAAATCGGAATAGCCAAAAATAAGAGGCGAGGGATTGGCTGAGTGGCGTATGGAGGCGAAGGAAAGAAAAAAAGAACATCGGAGGTGGCTCGATCCCGATATAAATCTGAATATATATATATAGAAAGTAGTTAGTTATATATACAAAAGTACATGGTGTTTTATTCAGAATGCGCAAGACATTTCCTTCTCTGCCAAATCGATTGTAAAGGAGCAATGTCATGAAAAAAGGCCCGAATAGCAATCAACATTTCATGTTCTTTATCCACAATAACCACAATATCCACAAAATGAATATACTTAAAGCAGCCAAAGCCATCTATTTACCGAGTATGCCAAGTGGCGGCAACCACAACAGAGCCCAGCCCTAGCCCTGAAGCCCCCAACCCTTTCAAGTGGAAGCCATCGTCTCTTTTTGTCAGACCCTGACACACGCCCTCCAAGGAAATCCTAAAACCGCCCAGCTACGACCAAAGAGTGGTCTTGTTGGGAACCACCGTTGCTTGCGCGGCCCGTGCGGAGGCTGGCGCTTCTCCGATAGCGCCTTCCTTCTCTCAAACGGATGCAAGCGAGTCATGTGTGTATTTCGCTCGCGAACAAAACCATCCTCCCTGCGGACATTCATGTACTGTACGTTCTCGACCTTTGTCACCAAATCACTAACTCTTCGTCACGCAGCTCTCATTTCAACGAGCTGAGTATGTATTCATCTGTATATTGTTGCTTGACCGTCACACGGCTGGATGTTCAGCGCGGAACGGGGAAAGAAGGGAAAGAACCAAATGGTTGGGGCGTGTGGCTGACCCAGATCACTGGTTCGGGACGGAGATCTGACTTCTTGGATAGTGGACTGCAGGGGTTCAAGATCTAAACCGCCATCGGTCATCATCAGCATACGATTGCACCTAGTTTTTCTGGTGTTCATTAATACCTCCAAGCCACCACGCCACTTGCACTTTATGATTGGGTCTTCTGGCTGCACGATCGGCAAGCCTTCCGTCCACAACCCAAACACTCGAAGATGAACCAATGTCCAGTGGAATTGCAGAAGGAGCAATTCCATACAAGAAGATTGGTCTCGGATTTGATGCTCTTCCACGTAGTGTGGTTGCAGTTGGGCATTGCGAAGTGTACCGACTGGTGTTGACCGGAACAATGATTACTTCGGAGAACGGTCATTAGGGGATGACTGACCCATGACAGAACAAGTAAGTGAGACGCACGATGTTAGGAGTGGAATGTCTGACCTATCAGAGATGTTGTTGGTAACGGTTGGTAAATTTGTCAAAGACTGGAAGCGATGAGACGAAGGTGAGTGTTTTCTGGCGGTCGTCCAAGGGGCTGAATGTTGTCTCTCCACAAGGGGATGGGCAGTCTCTTTATGTCTCAGTTCAAAGAGAGAGATTCTTGAGGGGAAATCAGGTTCGGTCCTGTAGAAGGATGTAGTTTGATCGGCAGATACGAGAAGGAGCGACCGCAAAAAGGTCTTATATACTAGCAAAATCAGATTTAATTGATGCTCGAGGGCGGTGATGTTTCAGCTACTCCTTCCCGTTGCTCACGTTTTATAGGCTCGGAATTCGGTCCAAGGTCGAACCGGTGTAGTGCACTCGCTATCTCGTTATAGAAATCCACAACGACTGGTAGACTGAAGGATCAAACCCAAGCAGGTACTGTGTTCGTAGCGTTGAAGGGGCAAAAAAAGCAAGCATTCCGTCTGCGTTGCTTAGAATAGAGGTCCATAGACGTGACATATCTCAGCAGTCAACGGCATCAAAGGAATTGTAGGCTTTGACTAGAGCTTCGGGGAGCACGAACCGTCTCTAGAGGTGTCCCTAAACCGCCGATCCCAGGACGTTTTGCTCGGCTGTGTCAGGCCACTGTTCGCACTCTCCTCCTCTAGACTGAAGCTTGACGGACACCAATCAAGGAAGGTTCGATCTATAAAGAGTATCAATCCTTGACCTGGATAGTGCTCTAGGATCCCAATTATGGCAGTCAGTTGCGCTTCCGGTAAAACCGTGGGGGTCACCGTTGTTGACATGCATTGCAGTGCTGATTTGGATAGTAACCTCTCAGGTAGATAGGTCTGCGAATCCCGGAGAGCATTTTGGATTAGAAGTAGCGCTATCTGAATATGGTTCGGCGTATTTCGAAAGGTGCTACTGCAAGCCAGGAAGCCAGTCACGATGATGCGGTGAGCCGTCGGATCTACTTAGCCCACGTTAAGGCTATAATAGTGGCCCCCCAAATCTGGCTGCGCAGGGATCTGACCTTGTCGCCAGATCATGTAGCCACCAGTTCGCAGGTCTTACATCGATCCATGTCTGTCGTAACACGAGGGAACCAAGGGTTTGCGTCTGAAACACACCCTTGGGCCTACAAGCGAGGATGGTAAGGCCGTTAGGAGCCGTTGGCGTACCATCCCCGTCCAGCTAGGAATAAGCTTGGCGACGAGTGGGGGAGGTTTGGAGGGATTTTTGCCCACCAACAGAACATGGGTGTAGGGATCATGGAATCCGCGTGTTGCTGATATGAATAGGTATGAGCGCTCATACTGATACCCAGGTCCTGTGACCAAGGGAAAACGAGGGAGCAAAGGACCCCTCTGTTTCGCGGACCCTATATCCCGCTCCGTTTCGTGTTCTGCGTCCTAATGCAGTCATCTGGAGCTTCGACTTGATTCTTTGTGCTAGGGTCGATCGCCGACTAGGGAGACGAAGTCGGAGAATGTCTCCAGAGGCCATCCTCGTAAGAGAATCATGAGTAGCCGTGGGGAGCAGACCCCGGGATATCGCTAACAGATGTTTGCTCCCTTGTCCCTGGGCGACCGAGAGCCATTCGTTGTATAAACGTGTTTCCGTGGGTAGCATATCCTGAGCAGGCTGCTTTCTATAGGCCTTTCCTTTCCCAGGATCCATGATTGAGTTGATAGCTCAACCTTTGACAGGGGCGTTGGATGGCCTGAGAGCGTGGATGGGGACATGCTGGCTTAAGTGGGGATCATGAGACCGCCACTGTTCCTTCTTCCTCATTCGAGAATCCAGAAGAGGTGGCGGACGGGAGGCTGTGATCCCCTGTCATCTGTCGCCGGGATGGTGTGGCTTGGCGGAGATGTTGGTTGATGCGTTGGCAGAATGAGAGTGGTGAAGCTTGGTGGAGATCTTGACCATGGCAGCAAGATGACTGTGACAATAATGTGACAATAATGTGCGTTGTTGAAGTCAGAGTAAAGAGGAGAAGAAGGAAGGAGAAGAGAGAAAAGAAAAGGGAGGTTACCTTTGGAGCATGAAATACCTTACGTTGTTGGACTGTTGTTGCCAAGAATCATCGACCAATGAGGAAAGACCCTGTCAGTATATACATCGGCCGCCGCTAGGTAGGAGCGCGCCTAACATATAAATGAGCATCAGATGGAGATGAGCTGCCAAGACCAAGAGGTAAAGCTTTGCTGTGGTAACTACAGAGGAAGTGAGAGGACGTCAAGCCAGTATATGTACCAACTGCTGACGAGACCATGTCAGATGAAAGCAGCTTCCACAAATGTAACTACATCCTAGCATCCTCATGCCAACATTTTTCTCCGGGGCTAGTTGTGGCTAGACTTGACCTCCTCTGATCTTCAGGAACCTCTTTTACTTTGACTACTCCTCGCAACGACCCGGAAATCTTCTCTTTGACTAAGGCCTCTTGATAGGTATTGCCAGCGCTTCTGGCAGACGATTTCGTGTCCGCGACCATCCTGTCCTATGACTTCCCAGCTGGTCATCTGCCGGTCAATATCTGCGACCAAACCATATTGGTTCCCTCCTTATCACTACGCTACTCTGAGATCATTGGCCTCCACTGTTGATGTGTTCAGGTGCATTCCTGGCTGGCGCCGCATACATTGGCGGTACTGCTTCTCGCTACCTTCCCTTTCTGTCCATTCTCATTTCTCCGCAGAGGCTGATCCATGGAAATCATGCTAGACATCACTCCCGGGCATCAGCTCTAATTTCGGCCCCTGGATCCTTTCACTAGCTTCCGTGATCTCGATCATATTACCGGCAAAAGCTACAAATCTAGGAATTAGCACCTCAGGCCGCCGAATCCACATTTGCAATCCTCTGCAAAGCTATCTTCGCTATCAAAGCTCCCACCAGCTTTCAGTACAAGAGAGGCGCGAAATCAAAGCGGGTGAGACGGTGTTCTCAGCCAAAGTCACACCATATTCTGAGACGTTCCAGACAGATGCATTGTCCGCAGACATGTTGTGAAGAGGAGGAAACCGGGCGACAAATCTAGACTCTTGTACTGCGACCAGCAAGCCAAGTTTTGGGGGGTTAACAGCCCCTGAACTACCGCCCCTGCCGCACCCTCTACGTGCTCGGCCTAGAATGGCACAGTACATGCTCTAATTATCAGGTTGCATCAGGCTGCATTGGGCCCGCATGCTCGGCTCAACAGAGCAGGGACAGGAGAGCCGCACTAACCGCTTATCCCGACACCCAGAACTGCAGGGCGCCTAATTCGTGACAGATTAATCGTCGTCACTTCCGCTTTTGGTTCACCTCAATATATTCCTTTTCCATATCCATTCGGCGATACCCGTTTTGCTCCCCTGTCTCACTTCAAGCCCCTTCCCTTTCACGAATCATACTTTTAGCTCTATTCCAATCAGGATTCGTGACTGGATTACGAACTAGCGTCAAATAGCACATGCAGGAAAGATTAGATTACCAAAAATAAGGTACATACTCCCCCCTTGCAATAAATCTTCCACGCATATCTGACTATTGACAGTACCTTCTTTGTCAAATCTACAGATTCCTCGGGCCCTGCAAAGCCGCACGCTTCTCCGTGTACCCTGGAAGATAATACATATATATACACTCGTTGGCAGATCAGAAACGAATGGTTCGGTGTCACGAGTCCAACAAACACAGTAGCAATAAGCGCAAGTCCTTCAAGCCGACAGTTATTCACCCCTTTAATCTACCTCTTTCTCCTAGACTCCGCGGAATACTATGACGGCCGTCATTTATGCATTAAATGAACAATTAACAAATCCATGCAAAAGGTACCAGGACCCACTCAACCAAACAAGCAATCAATCAACTGCCGAATCCCTCATTCACCTGCCATCCCCTTTCCAACCCCTTCTCTTTTTCCATCTCAAAGCAATCCACATTCTTGTAATCTACCCCGTCCACCCAGCCCTCGCCTTTTCTAGATCTCTAATCCTAGCTCAAAACTAGAAACCCCACATCTCGAGCTCGAGCGTCCCGTTCGATGTTGCCTGCCTACCCGCCTAATAGAATCAGACGAGGGTCGTGTTGGGCTGACTTGTCCCCCGTTTTGCGGTTTCAGGTTTGGTTCCGGTATGGGATGGGAAAGGTGAAGAAGAGAAAGAGAAAGGGAGAGGAAGAGAGGGGATGAGAGAGGAATAGAGATTGGGGGTCGGGGGGAGAGAGAGGGAGAGAAAAAATTAAAAGAAAAAGAAGAAGAAAAAAAAAAAAAGAAAGAGAAGAGAAGAAGACGGAGATTGGGAGCAGAACAGAAGAGGAAGTGGAAGAGGAGTATATGCCTCAAGTAAATCAATATAAAGGGGCGTCCAGCGTCCATTTTTTCCCACTTGTCCCCTTCTGTTCTGTTCTGTTCTATTCTATTCTATTCTATCTACATCAATGAAATGTTAACGCAAGCAGCGTCGAACATGTAAACGAAATAATCGAAAGCTAAGTCATGCCATGTTCAAGAAGTATACCTTCGTCTTCTTCTTTCTGACGCAGAGGGAGGGGAAAATTTGGGCATTGTTCGGGAACTAAGTGGATTGTATAAATAGGTGGAGTGGTGTAAGGTAGTAAGGTAAGGTGGGCTTACTTGTGCTTGTGCTATTACTATTGCTACGATATTGCTATGATATTGCCGTACTATACCGTATTTCTCCGCGGCACGTATACTGGGATTGATAAGCAAGAACGACGGATATAATATTTGTCAAAAAAAAATAAAAATAAAAAAATAAAAATAAAGGGCTGTGGGAAATTAATACTGTATGTAGCAAAAGGGATAAGAGACGCCTAAGCGTGGTATTTCGCGCATGCGCTCTAGGGCTATAGCTATAGGATAAACTATAATATCCATTGGGCCCCCCTTGCCCACCCCTTCCCTTGACCTTGATCTTCTGAATCGGGTTAGTTCACGCTCTCCTTGATGGGATATGCCCGTTACGGCATTCCCTCATTGAGCATTTGGGCTCCCAACCTTTTCGGGTCATCTATTCCAAGCTCACGTGTAGATACTCTCGGTGTAGGCATTGACCTGCAAGCCCTTCTCCGCCATCTCGGCATCCTTTAAAAAGTCCAACGGCATCCAGACTAAATGGCCCTTGATCTGGTCGAGCTTCTGCCGGACTTCCTGTGGGGGCATAAAGGGGTCGTGGAGGTGGCCTTGTTTGTACTTGTCGTGTTTTGGGATGAAGGATTGGTAGTCGGCGAATGTTTTTACTGTTTTGGGTGGGGAGAAGGTTAGGGTTGAGTTTCGTTGACCGAGGTGGAAAGAAGAGGGGAAGGAAGGAAGGAAGGAAGGAAGGAAGGAAGGAAGGGAGGGAGGGAGGGGGGGGCTTACTGTTATCGTCCGGGTCCGCACGGAAGAGATGTCGGAACATGTCCGTATTCCTCGTTGCGTTACCGGTCCACATATCCCAGACTTGGTCGCTCAACGGATCGGCTACAAACTCATACTCTAGGCCTTCCATGATGTCGTTGGGGCACACATCTGGGGGCTGAGCGTTTGGGTCTTCTGATGCGTCGAGCTTCTGGGCGGGGAGAAGGCCGAGATGCTCACGCCAGAGTAGCCGGCGCAGCGTGGCTGCGTGGTGGCCTGCTTTATACGGTTGGCCGTCCATGGTACTATCGAGGAAGTTTTGATCTTCCATGACGATGGAGAGTTCGCTGTCGTGAATGCCAAGTTGAGACTGCGTTGATCAGCTGGGGCAGTGTTCCAAGAAAGAGAGAGGACTTACTCTGTCGTTGATATTCGAGCTGCCACAGATCACAACCCGGTCATCGACAATCAGCAGCTTCCCGTGAATATACAGCTCTTCTTGTACAAAGTTCTCCTTTTCGCTTTCGAGATCGCCTTCCCATTCCTGCTCCGAGACCTTTCCTCCATTAAGCATGGCAGTTCGTGCGATGGAATCCTGTTGGGTGGATGTCTTCTCTCCTAGACCAGCTTCTTCACGGGAAGCCTCGAACCTTCGCTTCCGGTCCATATTCCTCTCTTTCTCTTCATCGCCACTATCATCGTGGCCGTCGATCTTGAACTTGTCCCGCCGCCGCCCAGAATCAACGCTGCTGGGAGCGCCACCACCCATAATCTCTTCGGCATTGGCTCGTTGGACTTCTTGATACGTGACACCTGACTTCTCCTCCTGCTGGACCATGGCGGGTGTTCTGTTCAAGCGATCAAAAGATCTAAGATTAAAGACGAAGATGTGATCTTTTGGGTTGACGCCTTGGGCTTCTATCTGACCGCATATTGAATGCTCCCCCCGGTGCAATGATTTGTATTGGTAGTCCATGATAGCTCGTGTGCCCGCAGCCGCATCATCTCTCAGGTCGCCTGCAAACCCTGGTATCGCTGGGATCAAAATGATGACTCTGAATTTTCTACCTTCTTTCCCAGCTCTAACACAAGCATCTACGATAGCTCGGCCTATGGTATTGTGGATAGGTGCTTGCTCTTCGCCTGTAGCGGTGATGAAGAATTGGTTTTCGATGTAGACAAAATGCTGGGCATTCCTGATAACTTCCGAGTACGCGTTCTGAATGCTGTGTTCCACCAAGATTCCACTGCTCCAATCACAACTACTTCGAACAACCTGAGCATGTACCGTTCCCGGATGTTCATGCGCCCACGGCTTGGTCTCTAGCGGGGCCATCGGATGCTTGACGTAGTCACCAACAGGGAATTTGGGCCGCTGAACGGCTATCAGATCTTCGTTCTCACCCTCCCGTCCCTGCATGACCAGCCAGTCGTAGCTCGAGTTTCGCTTGTATTTGTCACGCTTGACAAAGTTCCATCGCAGAACAAAATGTTCGGCAATATCATAGACGCAGTCGCCGATGAGTCCCATGGCCACATCGTGCCATGGCATACGCCCGTACTCAGCCTTGCTTAGCTCATTCGACTTCCAATCCTCAACGGTCTTAAAGTCCATGATGCGATTGTTGTTGAAATCCTGACCCGGGAAGACCTCGTTCCGCACTCCGGCGGGATGCACATCTGCCAAAGGATGCTGGCGGTCATCCCATCGCCCAAAGCACAAGTCCAATCCCCCAATGAAAGCCAGAGCGTAGTCAATGACGATGAATTTTTCGTGATGCGCCCAATAGAAGGTCATATCCCCCGCATTTTCAAATACGTTGTGATCCGGATGCCTCATGACTGAGATGTTGCCATGACCCTTGGTCCCTGGTGGGCACAGAGCATGCAGAGCGTGCTTGGTGTGAGCGCTGTTGCACGATATAGCCGCGGCAATTTCCTTGTACACGATGATGTAGATTTTGACCCCAGCCTCGGCCCTCCTCTTTAGCACCTGGTCTAACCTCCATTCCTGATTGTAGTAGGGCGGTCTCCGCAGGAAGAGTTCTGGACTCAACCACCAATCCTCAATGTAGATGACCTCCTGTGCCTTCTCCAGCGCCACGGATACCGCCCAGAAGTAGTCCCGTCCGTCGACGTACCACTTGATCTTATTCCCATCCCTTTCCGGAGCGAAAGATTCGTACCGATGGCTTTCGGCCACGCGAGTGCGCTTGGCGTCTGTCTGTTTCTCGTGCTCTTCGTCGTGGCGATGGTTGGGATTTATGAGGTTCCCGAATTTGCCGACCTTGCTCTTGAAGTGGTAGAAGCCTTTCTTGGCATCATAGAGGTGGGTTTCTGGTGGTGGGATGGATTGTCAGTTGTATGGCGGGGTTTAAAGATAGCGTGCTGCCCCACGTACCTTTCATTTGGTGACGGAGGTCGGGGAAGAGGTTGTGATCTTTCATTCTGTCCTTGAGTGACCCTTTCTCCGAGCTATCGGTCGTTGAAGACATTGTGGCAGTGTGAGAGATATGGGATTGTAAGAGAAGGGGTTTGATATTTGAGCGGATAGCCGGTCTGATCTTCTTGGCTGCTTGGCTACGACTTGGCGGCGAGGGGTGATGTTGTACTCGAACACTGGGATTTCATACATATGTTTTGTTAATACACCCTGACAGTGGTAACTGGTATCATATCAACCGATTCTAAGGTACCTTAAGTACTAAGTAAGGTATTGGTACATTAATGGTATGGGACTGATCTGAACACCATTATCTGTGACTCATATGATGCGAGCTAAGGTAATAAACATTGTTTATTATCGGACCCTGAAACCAATTACCAGGAACAAGGGTCCCTGTTGTATTGCATCATCTGTTACTTCGTACAGGAAACAAGCTTATGCGGACGGAGCCTAAGGTAGGGTACAGAACACCAATGCATGCACATCATATTATACTCCTCATTACCGGCATCTGTGGATTCCTACATTCATGCAGGACCAGACTCCGAATGTAAGCAGTAGCCGCTGGCATGAGTAGGATAGATATGCGTCTCCTTGAGTGATGTGCTGGATTAACATGCATTGTGCACCTTGTCGCCTGTCCCAGCGCTGATGCACTAGTGTGATTTATATATTAGTCTTAGGGCCAAGCCCCCAATCCTACGCTCTGCTAGCCATTGGGGGACCGTTGAGGCCGAGCAAATCAATTATGACTAGCCAATGCTGTACCCCGGCTTTGTCTTGGACACTGTCAAAATTCAGGTTGTGTTGCATAAGATTGACTAGGTAATCATCCCATCTCGGGACGGTGGGGCAGGGGCAGCTTATCCTATTGGGATAGAGATCAGTAATCCTTTAACGCGTAACACCGTAGACGTCCGTCCTGGTATTTACTAATCATACTGACCGGACCATTAGGATGCTCGACCGCAGCGTCAATGTCCTCACATTATACGTCCTGCAGCTGTAAAAAGTTAGCTTTAACAAGAAGTCTCACAAACTGCTGAGAAGCCCGAAAAAAGGCTCGAGTCCGAAGACGACATGACTGTTCCTACACGAAGGATCCTCGCATAGTCTTGGTGAAATTTTTATATTTGGCAATGCGCAGAACCCGGACGATGAGGACGTCTGATCCCTGTCCACCTCTCTGTTTCATAAGACAAACAAGTTTTACTCGGGCAAAACCTTGTAATGGACGACTCCGTCTGACCGGTAATAGCAATGCGAGCTGTATTGGAATCTCTTGGTTGTCAAGCCCACCTTTCATGGATACAAACCACTTTACAACATCGACGATTGCGCCAAATGGATCCGCGCTTTCGAGGCGAAATACCATAAACGTGATCCCCAATTCACTCGAGATGACTGGGATGATTGGTTGAGTTATTGGCCTGTGACGCACACACCGGCCATCTGCTTCGCGGAAGAAGCCATGAAAGCTTACCCGGAAGCAAAAATTGTGCTTGTGGAATGAGACGTAGAGCGCTGGAATAGAATTTTTTTTGGGTCTTGGATCCAGGAAATGTATTACTCTGTCCTTGGTGTCCTACGGATCCTCGACACGCAGCTCATTTGGCCTACCGCTACCATTTTCAACTATGTCTACAGAGAACGCAAAGGCTTCTGTCGGACTGAAAACAGAGAAGAGCTGCAAAAGATTGCTAAAACAATCTAAAGAGAACATTATGAGCATGTCAGGCGGGTGTGTCCAAAGGATAGATTACTGAACTTCTGGCTTGAAGATGGCTAAGGCCCATTATGCGACTTCCCAGACAAAGAAAAGCCCGGAGTACCGTTCCGAGACTCAATGGGAGCTACGCTGGCAGAGAAATTCAAGGACTTCGAAAAGCGCAGTATGTCGCTTACACTGAGGAATCTGGCATTGGTCGCCGTGTCGACTTGGGTAGGTTTGCTTGCGGTGGGATGGGTGAGGCGATAGTCGGTCAGAGCTCTGGAAATCCTCTCGACGCTGAATAACACGATCGCAGACACAGCAAACTTCTCGCGGTAATTCTGTTGTGGATGTGCAAGCTATCCTTGGATCAAGCGATAGAAAGACAAGAGGATTCGAGGGCCAAAACAGCGTATCATGTTGTAGATTCTGTCCCCTTGACCCCAGCTCATGAGCGCAGCGGGAACGATGATTGAGACAGTGCTCTACAAGAACTCGCCCCATGAGACGATGGATGGGGCTGGTTTGTTATCTCTGAGCCGCAGCAGCTATCCCTAACACAATTATTTCCTCAAAGCACTAGAAATCAAGATTCCACCATCCTAACAATTCATTCTTCCGATCAGACTTGACCATCCGAAATGGAGTTGACATTTATACGGGGATCTCTGTACCCAACAAGGTTGTCTCCAGATACGTTCATTCTGAAGCCAGAGGGGCGAAATCGCGATGGACGTGTGGTCCTCTTGCGAAAGTCACCGAAGCTGTACAACTTCTAAGCCGCGAGTGACTCAGCCCGGACCTCGCGAACCTGCCTTTTTTTGCATTATTTCTCGCGTTTTTTCTTCTATGAAGCTTGCAACGTGTCGCCCTTCTTGCTATTTTTTTGTTCGACTCGGAGCACGCAATGCTGGCGCGTGGCTGCGTCTTGTTTCATAATTCAGCTGAGGACAGGTATTGTGATACGACTTCTCTGACGGCGGACTGTGCACGACACTGTGCTTTCCTATATAGATGCTGCGCCCCCACTTTTCTCTTCCTCAAGAATAGTGTCGTCCTCTTCCAACCCAAATCTCTCCCACATACAACCACAACTCACCACACACCCTCAACCCCTCACTTCAATAAGTATTGTTCAGTCTCGCTTACCGCATCCACTCTCTCCTCCCCACACCCTCTTCTCGATTTCTCATCGAACCACTTACTACAACCCCCCCCTTTTCCACCTTCCCCCCCCCCCAGCGTCAACAAAAATCTGCATCACCCCCGCCTCCACCCTCTATAGGAAATTCTAAGTTAATAAAAGCCGCCGCGGCAATCGCCGCCTCGGAATACGAACATGAAAAGGACAACGCGCCTAGACCCCATGTTATCAATGCAGCACCGTCGAAAATTGGACAGCCGTGGACTGGGTCGTCGGATACGGACCAGGGCGCCTAGGTGGTAGTAGGAGAAGGGGGGAACCGGGAGTCTGCGGTTTGGGTTAACGGGGGGAGGGGGTAGGAGGGAAGGGGTTGGTTGGAGGGGTGGTTTCGTTGAGTTGAAGATCTGCGTTTGGAGTCTAGACGAAGTGTTGGGGGGCGGAGGGCGGAAATGGGAAGAAGTGCGGGACAGAATGATCTGGCTAGGATTTATGAATCCGATCTCATCAACCCAACTGGCCCGGATTGTAGGCACGGTATAACGAGCTAACCTTTTTTCTTCCTTTTTCCCTTTTTTTCTCTGTTTCCTTTCTTTCCTTCAGTCCTTTCTTCTTTCTTCGTTGCCTCTCGTTTTTCGCACGGACGATGCTGCGTACCTGCGTGCATGCCTGCGTCGGATCTGGTTGGAACCTTTCTCGCCTCTTCTCGTCACAGCATACCATATCACACCACATCAATGCATTCCATACCATCTCTTCCTTCTGCAGCTTCTGCAGTATTTGTGAATAGACAGATAACGGTACTGTTTTCGTTCATGCTTGCTTCGTCGCTTGCTTGCTTTTTTTGCGTGCTTTCTTAAGTGCATGTCTCGTTCATGGGCTTGCTTTGTAAGATAGGATTACAGTGAGAGTGGGATTCGTTGCTGTGGGGGAGGAGGGAGAGTGGGGAGGGGGCGGGTGGTGTGGATGAGATGGATGGGATGGAATGAGATGGGGTGGGGTTTCTTTGGACGGATATCCATTTTGGCTTGGTTGGGTTTGGTAAAGATATTGGAGAGCCTACCTGCTAATTAGCTAGGTAAAGCGCACTCGCTGTCGCTCCATGCCCTTGCGAGTCCGCTTCGTTAGTCCCTTCCCGTTCCATACTACACGCACAAACCCATCCCCATCCACATCTACACCCAACTACTTACCTCTATTCTGCATTTCACTCTCAATCTATCGTCCATCCATCCGCATATCACGTCCTTTCCCCTTCCTTCCCCCCATCCATCCTTATCCGCAGTCGCAGTTTCCTCCACCATACCAATTCCCATTCATCCTCAACCCCCCCCCGGGGTCTTTTTACCGTGCATATATAAAATAAGTAAATGGATAACCCACAACCACAACCACGGCCAGTGGCTCAAGGCACTGGACTGGAGTACTTGCATTCATTCTGTATTGGATTGGATATCTGGTATCTGGTTATCGAGAATATAGAAAGGTACATGTATGCATGGATAGATGAACGAATAGAGGAACGGATAGATGGGTGGATAATTGAATGAATTGATATAGGGATAAATATGTGGATGGAAGAAAAGATATACAAATAGATAGATAGATAGATGGGTCCGCATTCTCTAGACTCCCGGAAGGTCAGGATACTACCCTATACCAATCCTCCCCTTACCCAGAAACTAGTACTATTTTATATATCCGGCGGAAAGTGAATTCGATCTATAGGGCAGAAAAAGTAGGAGCCGGGGGAGGATGGAGACGAGAGGAGAGGAGAGGAGCGGGTGATCGAGTCCGCGGTGGAGTGGGATTAGGATTGAGATTGAGATCGTGAATTCAAGAGCCGGCGGCGAACAGGGAGTCGCTACACTGATAAGCTGTGTATATAGTAGAGATTCCGTAGCGCGTCCACCCCGGAGGCCGGGGGGAAGGGGTGAAGCTATGGCGATGGGGTTCGAAATTCATTGCTTGCCTTCTCGTCGGAAGAAGTTTTAGGGGGGGGGGAAGAGGTGGGGCTTTTGTGCACGTACGTCGTGATGGAGGATGGAATACGGGTTTTTGTGATGATATGGAGGCGTGAGAGTAGTAGGTAGTGAGACTTGTTTGCTAAATTGATGGATTGGATTGCACGGGGGGTGGAGTGGACTTTATGGGGGTTTGATAGCTATAGCAGCGTTCTTGTCTTTTTGCTTCGCTTTGGGGGAAGGTGGGGAGGGTAGCTGAGCTTTGTAGCGCGTGTTGTGATGCAAGAGTGGGATTTATTGGAGGGTAGAAATGAGGTCGTAGATGAAGAAATTTGGAGGACTTTCCTGTTCAATATTCTATATAAGACTGTCTAGCGCTGGAATACAATGTCTCTTTCACTCCCCAATGGCTCCTTGTCCTCTTCTCCTAGTACAAATTAAGATTCCACCCCGCGAAAATCATCCCTCCGCTCACGGTTATTGCTGGCCAAATCGGCCATGGTCCCAACCTGCGTCTCCTTCAGATACGCATCAAAATGCTTCGACGCCTTGGCCACCCGCTCAAAATGCTCCGACTCGAGCCTCGGCTTCAACGGGACCGGCGACTTGAACTTCAGCTGGCCCTGATATGCATCCCACTCGGCCAGGGCAATGGCGGTCTGAAAGGCATTGCGGATCTGCCGGCCGTTCCACGTGGTCTCCGACTCCGCCAGCTCCTTGTAGTGCTTGGAGGCGAACTTGAGGATGCCCTTGCGATCGGCCTCGTCGATGGAGAGTTTGTCGCCCCAGATCTCGTGGGCGCGGTCGATGTTCATTTCCCAGATCTTGATGGTGGCGTCTTCCTCGATTCTGGGATAGAAGAGGCTCATGTGGATGCGACTGCGGAAAGCTTGGTCAAAGGCTCCGACGCGATTGGTGGTGAGGAAGAGGATGCCGGAGTAGTATTCGAGGACTCTGAGAAAGACCGAGACGATTGCGTTGCGTTTTAGGTCGGTCTTGCTTCTCGCTTCAAGGAACACATCGGCTTCGTCTAATAATAAGACACAGCCCCATTTGTGAGCGAGCTGAAAGTGGTTCTCGAGCCTCCTCTCGACCTCGTCCGCAGACTCGCCGATGTCGCCGCAGGTGACTTGGAACAGTGGCCTGCGTGGGAATTCTGCTACAGATTCCGCGGTGGATGATTTTCCAACACCAGGCTCGCCGTGTAGCAGGATGATCAAACCCTTACCTTTACCACGCACGAGGTCCATTTGCCGCTTGTCTGCTTTGAGACTAGTCTCGAGTTGTTTGCCTTTAGAATGAGTGTTGACCAACGCCAATAACGTCTCTTTGTGCCCGTTAGGGAGAACCAGAGAGTCGAAGCCGCTACCGCGATCCTTGATATCCTCGATGAGACTGACATCCAGCTTCACCCATTTGCGACTCCTCAGGACGTAGCCATAAACCCAGCAGGGACAAATTAGGTAGTCTTCTTCCGTTAATTCGCTGTCCGACTCAATGAAGGCGCGCATAAAGCCTTTATTCTCCATCAATTTCTGTCTGCGCTTATCGTCTACCAGGGAGTCTAGATGAATGAAAGTATTTTGGCAACATCCTTCTCTCCGGCATGCGGGGTCCAGCAACTCTATTGTTTCGCGCGGATCTGATGGCAGCTCTTGGGTGACACCAAATTGTATAGTCACATTGTTCTTTAACACAGCCAAACCAACATCTACGATGACCTCGGAATCGACCTGGGCAGATCAGTTTAGCATTCTCAAGATATGCGGAGTCTGTCTAACCTCTTCTCGGAGCTCATCCATGGCGAAAGTCAGACCGTTATATCGCTTATGCACGACCTCTGCTTGGCGCGTCAGCTCGAGAAATCGTTTGCCTCTTCCGATGAAGAAGTCGCGAAAGTCCACCCCACGGGAGTGCTTCGAGTAGATAATCGGGAAACATGGCAGGGATGCGATCGCTTTGTTGCCATCATATGACTTGATGGTATGCAATTGCTGACATGCACCGAGTTCCTTTCCATCAAAGCCATAGAAACAGCTTAGTATTTCAAATTTGGGTACGTCACTTTCATTCGACGCTGCCTTGGGATCCATTTGTGCATCATATCTAGAGCAAAGAAAAGGCTTCCCCCCTGAGACATTCCAAATGCGGTAAGTCTGACTTGGCCCATTGAGACTGTTAGAGACGATTTCACTCCCGATTGGAAAGAGATGCCAGAGGTCTTGAAAGGCGATGCTCCGCGCAGAGCCAGCTTTGATCTGTTTGCGTAGGTCGAATGTCCATTTCAGATCTTTGTCCAGCAACTCTCTTACTACCAGCAGCTCTTGGAGACATCTTTTCGATTCAAGTTCCTCTTGTATTTCGTCCATAGGGGAATCCACTGCGGCGTTCTGAGACTTGTCATCTGTAAAGCTGTCCGAGTGATCGCGGCTTGAATACTCTGTTACGTCGAGAAGAACATTTGCATCAGTGATTGGCGGGCTGGACGCGTTTTGGCTCTCATTCTTGGTTGTCTTAGGTGCATCTGGTGTGCTATCATGCATGTGCATTTTCTCTAATCGATCGATTTCGTCCCTGATCTCTTGGTCGTAGGTCACAAATAACTTGAAGGGTCTCAGAAAGACTTGGCCTTGCAATGTGTAGTTGTCATTGATGTTTACGAGGTCGAATCTTGTCTGTGTTATCTTCTTAAGGGCGTTTAGCAATAGGGTCGAATTGATGCGAATGCGTTCAGGCTGATAAGAAGGTAGATCGTGAACTGCCAAGTTTCGATCAGAAACAGTAGGGCCGAGAGCAGTAGGATCAAATGAAGCTACTGCTGGCTTGGTGACCTGGTCGTTGCCCAGCCGCTCTGGCTGGTTCATACCGCTAACAACGACATCGATGAGGTGATAAGGCAATTGCCCTGGGAATTCGTGTCGGTGCTTATGCTGAACAGGCAGAACTAGAATTGTGTCTTTGTTTCCTTTTTTTGGGTTGGTTGGTAAATATTCTTGGAAGGTCATTCGCTTGATTCCCATAATCAAATCTGCGGGCTGGTTTGTCGATCCGGGCGGAGGACGAGGTGGTTCAGGCTTTACCCCTGTGTTCTCGATGAACCGTAGTCTTTTCTCCACATTTTCTATCCTATCTTCCATGAGCCGTACGTATTCCATTTGCTGTACGGCAAGCCTGGCGCCTTTCTTGATCCGTTCTTGAAGAGGTGCTATTTTCTCACCATACTCAGGATTCAAAGTAGTTGTATTTATTTGTTTGAGAATGCCACGCAGAAAGGGATAATCGGGAATAATGGAATGGTTATCTAGCTTTCCCGTGTCTGTATTGCGTTCCTCTCCGTATGGTATATGCTTGTCTCGAGGGGTAGTCTCCTCTTCTTCGGGATCATTAGGCAATTGCCCATTTGACGATTCATCGTTCGTCGCATCAGCTACTCTGATGATCAGCTTGCACTTCCATGAGAACAGCCGTCTTCTTAATACCAATACTGGCTCCTCCATGGGCGCTGACAATGGTTCCATTGCCAGCAGCCTTCTCCGAAAGCGAGCCATCCTGCTTGCGACCGCTGTCCAACAAAGAAGCCCCAATGGAAGACAGCGGCGAAGGTCGGCGTATATAGTTACTGTCTTTGTTTGTATAGAGACTTTTTCCACTTTCTGTGATTTCCGCCCCCACGCGGACCTGCTCATCAACAGCCTTGGTTTCCATGTTTTTTGATGAAACCAAAAATCATGAACTGCGATAATCAGTGATACAGGGAGGACTCGGTGTCGCAAGATGTCAAGATTTACACAAAGGATAAATATTCAGAGAAATGAAGGTGGGGAGTTCGAATGAGAATGGTCGGAAGGTCGAGATCTTCAGAGGCTGTGGCCAGAACAATATGAGGCTGAATTGAATGTTTTTCGACCCCCACCTTCCTATGTTGTATACACTATATGACGCGTCTTATCATTTTGATGCATGTCAGGTTTTAGGGCAGGTGCCCCCAGCTCGATAGCCTTGCGCCATCTCAGGTTGACATTGGGAACTGATCGGCGATGATACATTATCAGGCCGTAGAATCAGACTCGTCTCTGACCGTCGTAGAAAAAAGTCCTTTCCAGCCGCGAGCTCTCAGCCTTGTTGCTGGGTATCCTCCATAACATATACTTATATGAGATAGCCCCCACTTTTGTGCAAGATTTGGTCAAGTCGCGAATGGGCATGCTTCAGAACAAGCCTGTGTAAAGTCGTCTTTGCTCAAGTACTATATATCAACTGTTCATGTCGCATATGCTGGGATCTATCTCGAATTACTAATCTATACTAGATCTGGCCACGACAAAGGGAAGCTCTCACCTCGTATACATAAACAAACCAGGCTGCGACAACAAACAAAATGTCAAAACACGGACTTTTCAAGCATCGTGTCGCGCGCCGCAAGAGTTCGACAAATATACCAGTCGAGTATATACAAGAACACATGGAAGATGATGAGCTTAATTCAGCCATAACCTCCCCTCCGCTCACGTATGTAGCGAGGATCAACAGTTTCACAACTATAGAAACCAAGGAGGAGCTCGAAAGGTGAGATCTCTCAGACCCTGATGGTAAGGCCCACATCCTTGCTAAGACGCGCATCGTGAAGTGAGGAAGAATCGCTGTTTAGTGGTGCGAGAGATGAGTTGCAGCAGCTCAGAGAAGCGATAGCCCGATACCAACAAAAGAGTGACCCGGACTCCAGCCCGACAGTCAAGGCCGACGAGATGACCAGTCGCTGGAAAGATGTCAGAGACGCTGTCAAAGTAGCAAAGAACCGTGAAGACGGCCAGGACAAGGACAGTTGGTCAACAAGGGACAGTTGCGACAAGATAGTCGATAATATCTCCACATTCGAAACATGGCTCGACCTTCTGCCCGGTGGAGACTACGGGGCGGTTGTCAGCGGTGTTTTTAAGATGATCGTCACAGTATAGGCCGTGTTCCCTACATGTCTTGACAAAAAGCTCACGCCGACAGGCCGCAAAACGCGTCCATGACGTTCGAGTCACCATCTTCCAGGCGCTGGCAGACATACCTTACTGGGTTGGACGTGCGAACAGATACCGCGACTTGTACAAGGAATCGAAACCTCGAGAACTAGTACAAATGACAGCGCAGCTTTGCAGCGCTGTACTGGTTGCTCTTCGACATATAATGATATATTTCACAGAAGGCATCCTAAGTAAGGCCATTCACTCACTACGCCGCTATTATACATGAAGTATTGACCAATCGCAAGAGAAATCATGGAAAGCCATGGCACAGGGCCAAGCCTACAAGCAAACGCTACTAGGTCAAATAGACAGAGGCCGAGATCTGATTGCCAATGTGGACCAGGAAGCGGCGGTCAGCCTGCAGTATCGTTTAAGAGACCTGGAAAAAATTAGCCGAGAGTATTTCCCGACTATCACGAGGCAGCTGCTTGAATTGAAGGAGCAGCAAAGCAGCAAGAATTTTACGCTCGATGAAGCAACGAAAAAAGACCTTTCGACCCGCATTGGAGAAGCCGCAGCCGGATATGCTATCAATAGCTTTTACAGTCACTTGTCTAGCAATCCAGGCATTGATGGCAGAGTACGAGGTAAGCCTAGGGAGCTATCAGATCATGATTGTCTGCTAAATAAGGCAACGCGTAGTACCGTCCCAGATATCAGGGACTCAACCTTCAGTAAATGATTTGGGAAACCCTAAAGAATGTAAATATAGTCCAACGCTTCATTCAATCTGCCAAAGCTGACTTTGGAAGCAGCTGTAACCGAAACTTCTATAGTCTCTGCGCTTGGGTTACCACCAGATGTCCCCCAGCAGGACCTGAAGCGCTGCCTGAGTATAGGCACATCACTCAGCCTCACCGACCAAGACCGTGTCGAATGGATGATACGGGCGCCCAAGCTTCGAGAATGGTTGAACTTCCCCGAATCGTGTACCCTCTTGCTCAACAATGACGGCGATGCGAACGAGATGTTCTCACCCACGACGTTCTTATCGGCCAAGCTGTTGGAGAGTCTGACGCACATTGAACCTATACTCACGCAGCACTTTTTCTGCTCGCTGCATACAATCTCCAGGAAAGACAACATGGCCGACGCAACCGGATTGATCAAAAGCTTCGTCTCTCAGCTCCTGCTGCGTGACGTTTCCTGGGATCTGACTTTCATTTCTGGGGAGGACCTTGAGAGAATCCAACACAATGACCTCGAAGCCATCTGCGTGCTTTTCCGGAAGCTGATACAACAGCTACCGGACGCCACTTTCCTCTTCTGGATGATTGACGGCATCAATTACTATGAGCGCTCCGAGAGACGGCGGGATTTTTTAAAAGTCATCCAGGCGCTGTTAAGCGTAATCAAAGATTGCAAGGGCGTTATCATCAAGCTACTCCTCACTTGTCCGGGCAAGAGCTTATACGTCAAAGATGCGCTCGGCAAAGAGGATGTACTGAATGTTCCACCGACTGTGGATGGCAGTCGGCAGGGTTGGAGTGAGCGTGGGTTCCAGAAGACACTTGGTCGTGAAATCGAGAATTTGGATGGCGCTGGTTTACGTGGTTAGAGATATTTTACCTATTTTCGTGGATTTGTTCCATAGAAATGGAAGAGAGATGGTTGGGAGACGAGGGGGAAAGGAGTAATGTCTGTTTCTCGACTATGTCAACAACGATATAGTGTCAAGATACCTAGATCTAAACTCAAAGATTCGACTGGGAGATAGCTGCACTTGCAGCGATGTAGCCCTATATAGTCGCGTGCGTGAGCCGGAGGATGATGGAGCCATTGTAAGCCTCAGCGCCATCCATTGCTACGCCCGCATTTCGTGCTTGTGACAGCCCTAAACTGCCCTTGAGATGTATAAGAGCGGCTACGTGGTGCTTAAATCCTGGTGTAAATCCTTGTGGCATTTCACTTATTGTCTTAGGTCAACTGGTCCTAAGGAAGAGATATCGCATAGAATTTTATTGACCGCCTACTAGGTAGGGGAGCCTACGGTATTCTGGGAAGGGTGCTTGTAGATGTCGAAAATGTACTTTTGGAGGTTTGTGACCGCTTTGACAGGGTTCTTTATTGTATGGAGTATCTTTGGGGGAAATTAGAGACGAGGTATTCAATTGAGGACGAAGCGTTGGCATTTTCATGGATAGGGATGGAAGTATGATATTAAGTAAGCTTTCTGGGAAAGAAAGAGAGAAAGAAAGAAGGAAAGGATACTGAGGTGGAGCAGAGTGTGCGATGGCTATGTGTGTGGTACTTTGCTCTTGGTTTATTGAGTGGAGGTTCTCTCTGGAGGAGGGACTGATGAGATTTTGTTGAACGCATTGCAGTGAGTAATGTTTGGGTGTCTGAGTTATATGCGAGGGGTTGGAGCATGCTTGGGCGGTCCTGATAGGATACGCGCAGAACATGCATCGAGACGAGGCTTTACTATACAGCTTCACAGTGTATCAAGTCAACCTCGCCTCCGTCACAATCGCAGCTCGTTGAGGGAAGCCGCGGGGGGCCATTCTGTATCTTGTACATTGCGGGACGACGCAGCTCATGAAGTGACCGCTTTTAAGACGCTCGATCTTGATCTTCAGCAGCTAGAGATGCCACGTTCCTGGCTTCTCGACTGTCGTGTACCAGTGTACTTACGTCTTCCTGCGCGAAACACCTACCGTCGCGGGAGTAGATACGATACTGCCAGTCTAGGTATACTGTTTATCTCAAGTGTCTGATCATCTCTTTAGCAAAGCAGTTGGTTCGAGTAGAGAACGGCTTCAACACCTCTAGCCTAGGCAGGTTAATACTTGGCCCGGAAAGCGTCGAAAGAGAAATAGGAGTTGAGTAGTCGTGCTACCCTTCAGGAATAGAAGAGTGGAACGTTACTTTCCTAATGACGAAATTTTGGGGCCATGAGAATCGATCCACCCTTCTGTCGACAAATCCGCTCCCGCATAAATCTCTCAAACTTTCGCCGCGGAACTTTCAATGGCTCATGTATACGTCGCGTCATAGGCTTAGGCCTCTGACACAGTCTGCATCCAGCGCCCCCAAGACTTATATAAAAACCCCTTTAGCATCCAATATCATCAATTCAAACCCCCAAACACCGTCATCCGGGAAGAAAGAAAAGAAAAAAAATGGCCTTTACAACCTCCCTCTGCTTCCACCGAACACCCAACGCAGATCCTACATTTTCCAGAACCCACTAGGAAAACCTTCTTGAGTCCCTAATTGGTCCCCACCTACTGTTACACACTATTAAAAATTGGTCAATCATTGCTCAGTCATCACGAGTCAAATAAAATAAAACTAACCTTCATGAAGCATACCAGTTCATACCTTGGTCGCTAGACTCGCCCTCCTGAGATGGTCTATCGAGCATAGAGTCATGAATGACAGGGCCATGATCCGGTGTTAGAGGATCATACAACGGTATGGGGTTCGCTTGTCCTGTGGCTCCGGGCACATCTTCTGGTAGTCTATGATTGCACTAAGAACGATAATAAGCGTGTTGCAAACAAGTTCGTCATTAGTGGATCAACTACCTTTTTCTTCTTTAGTTTGCATTGCCGGCAGGCGCCTCCTGGAAAGTATCTCTTTGCCTTTGCATGAGCCTTTCCCTCATCTGTTAACGTCTTAGGGTGTCGAGACTTGGTTATTTCCCCCCAGCGACTAGCAAACCCTGAAGGAGATGTTGAAGCCCCAGAGACCGGGAACCGCGGCAAGTGCTCTTGTGCCTGGGCTGCTGGTTGCGCAACCCAATCATAATATGGCAAACCGAAATTGAAGCCAATATTCATGGGCTCGAGACTTGGTCCTGCTTTGAAGCGACTTGCAAGGGTGTCAGTAATCGATGCCGTGGAGTTTTTAGCAGCTTGGAACATATTTTCCGATCTGATGAACCCAACGAATCGGTAAGCCGGCCTTTCTGGCAGCCGATCCCATGCATACGTAGGAACCGATACGATAACCAAAGTGGAATTGCTTTGGAAGACGGATTGAACTTGTACATCAACCTTTGTAATGTCCCATGGTGCCGCTGTAGTCAGCCAAGACACCCAATGAGACACGTCGTGGATTGCATCTTGAACTACAGAAACGCTCAGAAGGATCCGAGTGTCTACGGTCTGCTTCTGCGAAGGTTGCAACGACGGCAGATTATTCATGGCCATCGATGCTTGTCCATCTTGTGACTGGTTAGTCGCCTCGAGCTCTGCTATAGGTCTTGACTCCGTTCTAATCGAGTTCCTACCGTCTGAGAAGGGGCAGATAGTGATACTGTTTCCACCGCGCTCAGAAAGAAGAGCATAAATGGGCGTAAATGCCAGTCTCCATCTCATTGTCACAAGCCGAGAATGAAGCATAGTAGCCGTAAACGGTGCGCCGTCGAACGCCTGCAATTCTTCAATGAGAGCCGATGTGAAAGATCGTAGGCCGACACCATGGGTTGGATTTTCCCTGCCACAAGCGGCTAAGATCTCTTTTGTAGTGCCTTCTGTGGTGTCTCTTGCGGCAGTGGCTGCAAAACAACAGTCGAGTATGATAAGGACATGAGGAACAGCTGTTTCCAAAAGTGGCTGCAGAGATGACCAATTCAAGAACGGGCTATTTGGTCGGCCATGGCTGTGGACACAATCAGCGATAAGGTTTTCGCAAAGATAGCATTGCATACGCTTGCCAAATGCTTCGTCCACGCCGGGGGTCTGCCTTTCCATGGCCACCGTAGTAAACTATAAGCAGCTCTGTCCTACTCTGGTGGGCGTCCTGGAAATCGTACAGCTTCTTCTGTAGAGCTCGCGTCGGGTCAAGACTGGGAATTTGCCATTCTTCGACATCAAAATGGAATCGAGTCTCAAAGACCCCGCGCAGAGTGTAGATTTCGGACTGTACACCTAGGTCGTCTTCTGCCCATCGTAAAAGTAATACGTGAACCGCGGAGTAAGGATTGGGGCCCGAAGGGAATGAGGTCTTCAATGCTTGATTTAGGTCCTCTGCGAATGTTTCCAACTTTTCCACATGATCACCGCTGTGACATCGCGGATGCGTCAGGGAAGCTTCTTCTTCTTCTTCAAAAAAGGCCTGTTAGAGGTACTCGTAAGTCAAGTACCAACTTGCGCATATAATCATAGTCTAGCCTTATATTCATAGATTATGTTTGACGATTAAAAAAACCCCCCGGCTTCCAGATATCATTCGCATCGAAAGAGAGACTTACCGAGTCGTCATCAATGCTCGTGTCTTCCATCGCTGGACCTCCTGTCGGTCCATCCATCAAGCCTGACATCTAGACTAAAATATCTTTTCTCCGTAGTAGCAGAGACGCAAATGAGTTTGGGCCTGACTCGATGCTTTCAATTCTACAAGGCCACCTCTATACTGTTATCGGTGATTGACAGCCTCATCAGAACCTATAGCCTTGGGCTGCAATCTCAACCCAGATTGGACAGCGATGCATGATCTAGCCTTAGCGTGACGGCTTTAGCTGTATGCCTGGACCAAGGCTGAGCACCCCCATCAGGTCTCATGCCATCTTTATAAATAATTTATGCCACTATTAGAGAGAGATATTAGCCACAGAAGTAGACATCACCAGTAGATTTCTAATATAATCCATCGCCTTTGTATATACCATACCTAAATAAAATTGATCGATAGAAATTAGTTCACATCAATTAATTAAGAGGAGTGTCTAAGAACTGAGGCAAATCAGAGATGTCACGTCGAGCGTTGCGGGCGTTTCTGGGCCATTACCTCATGCAACTAATGACGATTCGCGTGCACAATCCGCCGGAAACAATCCCGTGCATGACCTAGGCCAAATAATAGATAGCCACGTCAAGGACATCATACGTCGTAGATCTGGAAAGGCAGCCTGTACTTGTAGAGGATAGAGCTGGTGGTTGGTTGCATAGGTGAGATCCCGCACTCACACCAAGTACGGATCGTTCAAGGAGGATGATTGGCTGGGACTTCAGTAATAGGGAAGCTGCATATTTTTCACTGGTTAGTTGACATTCATACTTAATTTGCACCAATCCATTTATACGTACCTGTCATACTAGAGTCTATCACCGCATGCGCCTACACGCTTCTGGATATCACTGACGCAGGCTACTTTAAAGGCGTGTCGACATATCGACACATAGAGGCATGCACCCTGAACATTGCTCCTAAAGCGCTTTCGTTGACCAATAGGAGACCGATATACCCGTAAGCTGACCAAGCGCCTTTGGCCTTCCTCCAGCTAAACAGTCCATCCTTCTTAATAAATCAAGCAATCAATTATTCCTTCATATGAGATCACTCTAAATTTTATTTCAATAGAAACAGTGGTTGTTCTCTCACCAACGTCTTCGCAATGACATCCGGTTTCCCAGTGAACCTACCTTACTGCGCCAACACGGAGCGTACCTTCAGCGAGGAAAAATCTCAATGTTTGGAAAAGGCCCCGAATGTGTGCAAAGGCTGTTTTTTGGTTCAGGTCAGTTCGCTTATCCTTGCTTCCCCTTCTTTATCTGATTGTTGTACAGTACTGCAGTAAAGACTGTCAGCAAGATCATTGGAGCGTACATAAAAGCGACTGCAAATCTCCGTTGATGAAAGACACATGGAGACCATCTTGGGTTGTAGAGGCTCGACAGCCCGCGTTCATTACTAGTGAAAAGGAGGGCCCACTCGTCGATTCGATTTCACATGGGAGGCAAAAATACTTGTGGGGCAACGTTCCAGCTATAGACCTTCTCAATCTCCAGCGAAATGAAGGAGTCGACTATGCTGAAGACCTTCGTCTACTCTTTGCAGGTGGTTATCTTTTTGTCGTGCTTTATCCATCACTGACACTAAGACAGCGTCTGGGGACATAAGGAACATGGTAACTACACTGGCAGGAGTCCCAGCAACCTACACAGGACATTGCGAGGTTGTTGTCAACGACAAGGATCAGGATATCGTAGCCCGAAATGCGATTCTTCTGTTAATAGCGTTACACTTCAGTCCTGAAGTGGCGACGCCAATCATGCTCCACATATGGTACTCCGCCTTGGTGTCCGCAGACATGCTGCGTTCTCTTCAACTCAGCATCCTCCCACTTATCCAAGAAGTATGCAAAAAGATCCAAGCGAAGCCGGCGCATTCTTTGCTATCCAAAACGTGGACATTCGGTTCGCGATCGCTACGTTTGGTCCTTACGAAAGAAGAATGGGACCGTCTTCCATTATATTCTGAGGTCCCTGATGGTCTAAGCATGGCTCAAGCTCAGGCCATCCGCGCGTCGACGACATTGGCCCCGGAGAGGAAGGACTACTTGGAGCGAGCGCTACTTAGCCAGCCTCCAGCATGGCGTGCTTGCACGGTGAAATTCCGCAAAGACGGGATTCTGTTGCCATTTGGATCAGCTCGCAGAGAGCTCGATACGCCCAATCCGTAAGTCCGTGACTGCGGGGAGATAAGGAAACTGTGAGCTGATTGAGGAGAAGGACATTTTACCAGACAGCAAATTCGTGGCCGATGCTGGATTCCGCTGATCCCCTTGAAGGCTGGCCGATCGACCAAGTCTTTCATAAGGCACCACTTGCGAAGAACGACGTTTACGGGAGTTTGTTCTTTTATCTTCAGGACGTCCTCTGGAGATTCTGCCATCGAATCAGCAGATTAAAGCTCAGCATTCAACTCTCCCAAGTTGACGCGCTGAGACTGCCAAGCATCATTGAGCAGTACAAAATGGGCCAGAGCTCATTTGATCGGATTGAGGTACGATTCCTAAAATTGGTTCCTTCGCATACAGATCTTGTTGTCTTGACGACTATCTGCGATTGCACTTGAGAAAGAATGGCATTGCTTGATTACCCTGCCATCAAAAGCTGACCCTTGATACTTTGCAGCTTTCAAATATAACGGACCGTGGTTATCTCGGCCCTGAGGCTACGCTCGCTACCTTTGGCCCGATGCTCAAACGCAGAACCGAGAACCCGAGTGCCACCATCGTTGCACTATTTCTCAACGCAGTTCATGAAGTGTCTTCCCCACTAGACCATCTATCCTCGATACGTTCCGCTATGGAACGTCTGCGCTCATATATACCAATCACCCCAGGCATGGTGCGAGGCGGCAGCAGATCCAATCCAGAAATCATAAGATTCATGACTGCGCAAGTTATGTTTCGGGATTTCGATGGGTTGTTCGGTCGCTTCAAACGGGAATGTCGCTTGGATGAGATCAGCAAGGCCAACAGACTGGAGATGAGATCCAAGCATACAATCGTCCAGCCGTGGCCCCTGCGAATCAAGGATAATGCAACGCAACGCGAGTTCGACGTTCTGCTTGCGTCTGGTCATATGGGCTCTGAGCGATATGTGGAGTGGAAGAACGCGGTTTAGAGTTAGTTCGTTACATCCTACGTGGACTGCATGAGAATCCACTTTGAAGCCCCTGCATTCTACTCCGCTCATATACAACAAGCATCACTCATCGAAATGCATGCCCAATGTTATCATAGTGTTGATAGAGACTACCTTAAACCATTTCCATCGATCCGGCCATTCAAAGTACTATAATCAAGTGAGTGTGCGCCGTATTAGGCAAGCACGCTCTGCTCGTAATATATTGCTTACTTATTTTTCAGTCTGTGAGGGAAATAGTATGGAAATCGCTGGGGGGCCGGTTTGGGAAGCGTATGGCAAATAAGGAGCTCGAGCAGGAGACTGAAGACGGAGTGGAAATACCTTGGAACTACCGTATCAGCCAATAATTGAGTCCTTTATCTTTGACCCTTCTTTCCTTTTTCTCACACCCATTCGTTCGCCCCCTACTGCGGCCACATATTAGCGTGTGCAGGAAGCTTGAGGATCCTTGGCATAGATTTTTATTTTTATTTCACATATCTTAGATTAAATTTATTAGAATAACAAGATTTATAGACTTTCTTATATAGATATAGTCGTCTTAATATAAGAATTGTAGCGCTATATATTATATTATATAAGTATTATTATTGATTACGATATAGTAAATTTTATAGAGCTTCGTGAGAAAGATTAAATTTTAACTAAAAAAGTTTAAGAAGCTTAAAATAAAGTCTCTTTTTTTTATTTCTAGCGTAGTAATAATGCTAGAATACTACTACTTCGACTACGACTATTTACAAAGATTTTCTAGATTAATCTTTTAGATAGTAAGAAATATAGACTATATAAAAGCCTTAAGAATTAAAAAAATCTTAAATATGGATGATTAACGGTGTGGAGAGCAATGTCTCGATTCGAGTGGCAAAAGCACAAAATTCTCAAAAAACTGCGCCAAGGATTCTCAAGCTTCTTGCACACGCTAATAGCCCTAGCCCAGCCCTATCTTTTTTAATTGTCAGTTAGACCAAGGTCGATCTAAGGTCAAGTGGCTGCAGTGGGGGTGTGGCCGTAGTGGGAGTCACCCCGCAACGATGATTCATACCAGAGTCTGCATTCTGCCATTTTCACATGCTCTCGGAATGCACTGCCTTGTCAGATATTTCATGCGGCCACTTGCTTCTCGCTTGCAGACGAGCCTGACCCAAAAGGCCTACAAACCAATTGATCTCGCCCTCTTCAAAACTAGGTTCCTTGCGTTTGGGTCTCGGAAAGCGACCACTATGAATAGTTCAACCTCTACCAAAGTCCCACGTGGTGCATGGGACAGCCATGTGCATGTGGTTGATGAGGTGAGTGGTGCCGCTCAGGCAGTCGTGTTTCGAACTGAATGCATATCGCAGGAAGCTTTCCCCTTCGCACCTGATCATGCGTTCCGGCCGAAGAAAGCACCTCTGGAAGATCTGCTGAGGTTTGAGGATCAGCTTGGCATAGATCATGTGTGCCTGGTAGCCATTTCAGTCTATGGCACCGACAATGAGCTGTTGCTCCAGTCTCTCCGCCACCTGAAAGGTAGAGGGCGCGCCGTGGTATCCATAGACCCGAAAACGATATCAGACACGGATCTGGACGAGATGCATGCCTTGGGAGTTAGGGGCATCAGAATCAACCTCAAGTCCACTTCTCAGAACAAGAGTGAGGCAGAATTGGTAGCAACACTGAGCTTGTATGCTCACAGAATACACCGTTTGAAGTGGGCCATTCAGCTACACGTTGGTCTCGCAGATATCGAGAAAATAGCCAACGAAATTCCTAGATTGGGTTTGCCAGTGGTCATAGATCACCTCGCGACGCCCGATAAGACTTTAGCCCCACGTCTTCAGCCTGGGTACACTCAGTTGATGGATCTGCTCTCCAGGAAGCAAATATGGGTCAAGCTGAGCGGCATATATCGATTCGCAGAGTTGCCGGAAATGGATACTTACGTCCGAGAGATCCTGCGGACTGCACCGACTCAGGTGGTGTGGGCTTCTGACTGGCCGCATACGGGGGGCGTTGCGGCTAATCCACAGGGTGACAGGCAGGCATTGCAAGAGTATCGAAAATTCGATGTGCCAGCATTCATTGCTCAGTGTAAAAAGTGGTGCGAAGAAGATGAAGTACTGATCCAGAAGATCTTCGTGGATAATCCGCGAAGGTTGTGGCAATATGAGGGAGAAAATTGATGTGCCTGCAGACAGGGATGCCGACCTTGTCAAGTAGATCAAGGGGCCCCGAAGAATCCCGCGGCCCGCTGCTGTTTATGTGCGGGCTTGCGCGCCTTGGAAGAGCTTGAGAAGCGAGTTTTTATGGCCACTGGGTGCTCTGCGAGAGGTAAATTGCGCTGTGCTGGGTTCTTTCCTTCGTTGATTTACAGAGGTTGGCAGTATCTCAATCTGATGAAACTTTCCATAATCGCCCGGGTTAAAGCTTGAATGATATCTACTGAGTACTGTCGATTAGGTCCTTGCTCGTTATGCACAATGAATTTTCTGGGAGACTGTCAGAACGGGTCTGTCAAACGTCCTTGTCCTTCCCGAAACGTCCTGTTGGAAAGTCGGGGGAGTAGACTGGGGCCATGGATTGTCATAACGTGGGCAGAATACCAAAAAGTGGCAGTCGGGGGTCAAAGTCCACGGAAGCCCAACAAAAGCAGCTCTACCCGAGGGTCAAAAGTCTAGAACGCGCTCGTCCCAACCCATGATCGATCAACGCGCCCAGTAGTCCAAATAGTCCGTCCAAAAGCCTAGACTAGTCTAAAATGAAGCTATACACATAGTCCACAGTCCGTCCAGATCCTGGACCGTCCAAAGCACTCTGGACTAGTCCGGACTAATAGTCCAGAGCCTCATCCAGGTCTTCGAAGGCCTCCATAGCCCCCTTCGTCATGATATCAACGATAGCATATAGGTCTTCCTCTGTAAAGATCCCAAGTCGAAACCATGACTCCAAACACTCCAAAAGCTCAATGGTCTATCAAGGCCTGCTCCCATGAGTTCCTTTCGTCTCTCTTCTTCTGCCTGGATGTTGATTTCAGCCCCTCGAAGAATAGCTACATCAATTACTGTGTCTTTCCTTCTTTTCTTTTCTGCTATACTACTAGTCGTGGGATCAATAGAGTATTTTTCTTTCAGATGCCGTGAGATCGCTCCTGTGCCGCCACTGAGTTGATAAACTTTGAAGCAACGGTTGCAGCACAGTGTAGTCCCCCGCTGAGTGATATACTCACGAATAGTAGAAGTCTTAGCTCTAGATCTCTTGGAGGATAAGACTAGCCATAAGGATGGATCTGATAAGGGTTGTGATGCTTGAGAGATACTCGATCCCGGATCAGGTGTTTACGCTAATATTTCAGCATGGCTGTCTTCAGATGATTCCTCCTCTTGATATTTCCATTCTGAAGCTCTAACTGATATCGTAACGAGTGGTGTATAATTATTTGAAGATCGTTGAGTAGGAGGATTGGATCGTTTCGTGGGCTGTTTGGGAGACATGATATCTTTTCGAGTCGCCTTAATGCGCGTGTAATTGACGGGCTTGAACGAGGCTACAGATCTCGCGGCGATAATGAATGGGGTCGTAGCAATAATAGGGGCCTCTAATAGGCCAGATTCATTATCGCTGAGTGTCATTAGTGGTGTGATTGTTGAAAAATAAATTAAAAGACTTGGTGAAGTGATTTTTTTCTCCGCTTGCTACTAAAAATACGTCTATCATGATTAGATATACATTCAAAACACTATCACTAAAATTATTCAAAATCCACCACCAGACTATTAGTTTAGACCGTCCGTCCAAGCATATGAACTGGTCCATGAATCGTCCAGCATATGGCCGGACTAGTTCATGGACTGATAGTAGTCCAAGAATTGGAGGCGGACTACTGGGCGCGTTGTGATCGATGCAATTCATGGCGTCAACGCTTAACATCGACGTCTGAGGTGTTGAAAATAGGGGCATTCAGCCCTATTGTTGCAAATGTGGGTGACGGATGGTTTGTAGCTACTGAAAAATCTGACTACATACAAGCGATAGGGCTGAGTAGTGCCAAATTCCAACACCTATCACACTAGTGGTCTTGGCACTAGATATTTTCTCTCCAGTAATTCCTAGCTAGGTTAACTCCCTAAAGTACTTAATTAAGTCGTTTTAGACCTAATTATTCAACAGATTATAAGCCCGGTAATGCTATCGCCTATTAGTACCTCCTACACGTCGCTATCGCTATCTATAGTCTATCGATAATAAAAAGAAGTCTTTTTATAAGAGTACTATATTAAGTCTATTTATAATAGCATTATACTATTAATATACACCTATAGTCTATCTGTAATAGCACTTATAAACTTATATTATTATTACTCTACGAAAGAACGTAATAAAGAATATTTATAAGTTAAAGATTCTCGTTCTTAACTCGAATAACTACGAAAAATAATTCGTCTTAATAAAGATTAAATTGTAAGTTAAAGAAGAGATCTACGTCTTGAAATAGATAAAAGTAATATATATAGTATTATTTCTTGATAAAAGAGTCGATTATAATAAGCTTAATAAGCTAGTAAAAGAACTCTTTCTAATTAAAACGAATATAATTAATATAACGTTAATTATCGATTAATTAATAGCGAAGAATTAATAAGATACTCTAGTAAGAAAGTATAAGAATATTAGAAAGTAAGTTATTGCAAATAAGTAGAAAGAATTCATTAACTATTAAAAGAAAAAGAAATAAATAGTTTAAAATACGTAAGCTACGCTTTATAAGATTCGTTATAATATTCTAGCGATTAAGTTAACTTTAACTAAGGTCTACGATACTAAAGAACTTCTTTATCGACTCTATAATTTTTTATTATTCGAATATAATATTACGATAATTATCTTAAAGTTAAATAAAGAGAAAGACGCGAATAAAGTTCTTCGTATATTATAAGAGATTAAAGATTCGATAAAGATTACAAATAAGTTAGAAATATATATTCGCTAATTATAAACTTATCGTTAATAATTAAATAGAGAACGTTAAAATCGCTTCTTTAATAAATAAAGATCAAAGATCTTATATCGTTCGTTTACTTTATTAACTCGTAAGCCCCGATATTATATATATAATAAAAAAGATTATAAGATTTAAGATTACGAAGCTTTTAAGACGATAAAGAAATTAATTTATATATTAAAAGAGAAGAAGTTTAGAAAGAAGATTATATTCGTTGAGCACTTTAAGAAGAATAATAAGAAACTTTAAAGGGCGTATAAAGCTAAATTAGACTTAGTATCAAATATCACTAATAATAAAAATGATGCTATTACTTATATTATTTAGAAAGCTATAAATAAGCTAAACTCCCTCTCGTGAATTGCTAATATCGGCGCGTTATCTTATATAATTAATAAACTTAATCTTTTTAGTGATTCTTTCACTCGAATAAAGAGATATATTATTAAGATTAAGGAAGAGGTGTTATATATAGATTATATGAGAATAATTATTCTACGAAGTCGATTAGGAAGAGTAGTGTCTATTTAGCAAGTATATTATATATCTAAACTCGGTGTTAATCTACTATTATATAGAAGATTATATATATTGGGCCTAATAAATAGATTTGATATTAATTTAATCTATTTTTAAGTAGATAACGTAAATCTCCTAAAAGCGGATTATAAGAAAGAAGTATACGTGCTCTCTTGAATATTAAGTTAATTTCTTAATAAATTAGTGCAACGAGATTAAATATAATAGCGAGTTCTTAAGTTAGCATAAGTAAATATTAAATAATTTACGCTTATTAATTAAGTCTTAGTTAATAACGCTAGCGAAGTTTAACTAAAGAAAGAAATTTAATTATTATAGTTAGCGAAGAATTCTATAAGATATATGCAATTAAGAAGATAAAGAAGATAATTACTCGTGTAGTGACTTCAAGAAAGAATAAGATTTTAAACCTAATTTCAATTAATATATATAACCCGTTTTCAAAGAGTCTAATTAATAACACTACGTTTTTAGAAATCGTAGATAATTACTTTAAAAAGTATTAAAGAATTTATTTAAAGAATAGAAAGTTAATTTTAATAGAGTTAAACGTATAAAAGATTAATGTGAAGCTTTAAATTAAGAGGAAGTTAAAGACTATTAAATTTAATAACGCGTTAGAACTACGGGTCGGAAAGGTGTGGTATCTATTAAACATAGTCGTTTTCAACTTTTTTTTAACTTTTTTTAAAAAATTATATCTTTTTAATCTTTTTATAGAATTTTATAATTATATAAGCGTTCGCTTAAGCTTTTTACGTATTTTTAGAATATAAAAAAATATTATATAATATATTTATTAAAAACCCAATGGGAGTATGGGATATTCTATATCTTTCGATATGGTATTCGAAAAACTAGTTCCATACCATCAAATATACCACACCTTTCCGACTCGTAATGAAGACTATGAAAATTAAGAAAGATAAAAAAGACTTAGTGATTATTTCTATTTTAAATACGTATAAAGAAGTTATTAGTTACTTAATATAGAGTCGAGAATAATTTTAAACTATTAAGAATAAGATCTTACAATTAAAAGAAAATAATATATAGATTACTAAAGTCCCGTCTAATGAAGCTAATATAATAACTTATAAATAAATATTTAACGTTAAATATAATGAGAATAATATTATTTAGAAGTTTAAGATAAGATTAACTATAATAAAACCTTCGCTCTTATCGTTCGAATAAATATAATATAAGCTATATTTATCCTGATGACTATTAAGAACTTAGAGTTAAAGTAGATCGATTACGGGTCGGAAAGGTGTGGTATATTTAATGGTATGGGACTAGTTTTTCGAATATTATATCGAAAGATATAGAATATCCCATACTCCCATTGGGTTTTTAATAAATATATTATATAATATTTTTTTATATTCTAAAAATACGTAAAAAGCTTAAGCGAACGCTTATATAATTATAAAATTCTATAAAAAGATTAAAAAGATATAATTTTTTAAAAAAAGTTGAAAACGACTATGTTTAATAGATACCACACCTTTTCGACCCGTAAATATGATCTATTACTACGTTAAAGAGCTTTAGAAGTATAAGAAGATTAGTGTGAACTACGTCTTAACTAATAAGATAATTGCTAATAAACTCACTAAGTCGCTAATTAAATAGAAATTCAATAAATTTCTTAAACTTATAAATATGCGAATAACTTATTAGGAAAAGAGACTCTACAGTAGAGGAAGTGAGATCTTTAATATACTCGTCTTCAAGAGTCTTAATAATTCAACTCGTTTAGAAATATTATTAGACTTATCGATAGAAGTTCTATATGATTATTTCGATTAAGTTAATAAATTAAGATATCTCTATATCGCGTTAGCTTAAGAGTTTATAATCTATTATTAAAAGTTATAGAGACTTCTAGAATAACGTTAGAAGTTATTTAATATCTAATTAAATCTTCGATATAGTTAATATATAATTTAATTAAATGTGATAATTGTGATAATAGTAAATAGAATCTGATTGACGGGGGGTGGTTGAAAATAGAGGTATTTAGCCCTATCACACTAGTGGTCTTGGCACTAGATATCTTCTCTCCAGTAGTTCCTAGCTAGGTTAACTCCCTAGAGTACTCAATCAAGTCGTTCTAGGCCTAGTTATTCAACATGAGGAAGCACGAAGTAGTGTTTGAACTGACGCTTTCCCTGCTGCTGGAAACACCATCGCCTTTCGGACACTCTCGACTCGAGTTTGTTTATAAATGACTCGCACGCGTATTCGTCGCGGAACTTGATGCTCTTTGGTAGAGCGGCAATACAGACTATATATATCTTAACCTTCAAGTCTCATCCGCCATCCCACTCACCTCACACATAGATTCTGCCTTCCCCCTAATTGAAGCGCATGTATCGACGGGTCGAGGCAGATGCCGACGACGCTGCCGCAGTTGCCGAGGTACGCTTTCCAATGCATCATACTGCATTAGAGACCAGGTGCTTAGGCACACCGCGTCAATAGTGCAGAGTCCAGGCTATCTTATCCCACGCTGGGCCCCTGGGGCCTAGAAACTGACCCGGTGGACGTTTGGTGCAGACGCTCTGTATCTCCGACTGATATATGGACAGATGGCGATCCGTCGGCGGACCACGTAGAGGTGAAAGAATTCGGCACCAAATGTCCAGCGGAGGTGAGTCTAAAGCCGAAACCTCTAGAATTATCCGGCAATCTCTCGCGAGCGCATACGAGGTAAAATAAAGTTGAAGTTATTCTGAGAAGCCTGATGAGCATCTCGTTCTATGTTGATAGCAGTCCTAAGCGCATCTTCAGGCACGAGGGCAGTTTTCGCGCAGGGCGATTGTCGATGCCGACCTCTGTATTTCCGGTACAAGCTTTGGAGCCGAGTACTTCGAATCGAGCTCTCCATCTATACGACGAGTATCTGACCCTGAGCCCCCAAACTTCTAGTCGCCTAATCCCTAAATGCTCCGGCCAGTCTTGCAAGGGGCGACTGTGTCGATCTCTCTTATTCCCGCGCACGAGCCTGGCTGAAAGGGCCGGATAGTTCGGCATATGCGAGCTCGGACCTTTCTAATTTTTCTTCACTCCCGGTGAGCTGGGACCCGGCGGCTATCACAGGCCACCATCCAACCACCATGGGACAATTGTCACCATCTTCGCTATCGTCACCATCTATACCTGTGCGATTATGCTATCTTGTTTTTGATCAACATGCAAGGGAATAATGCGGATCAAATCGATCAAGAGCGGCCGCTTACCATGTCCTCCGGTATCCTTTGACCGCCCTTCTTATGTCGGGTCCCCCTTCCAAACACCGGCACTGATGTTCTTCGGTATACTATCAAGGACGTCAACATGTTTCACGAAATCGATCCGACAATATCCATTCGTCAAACCCCACTTTCCTAGACTCCCGCTTCTCCATCTGGAGGAATCTTCCAGGGTATTACGGATGGCAACGACTTGGACACGATTTTATAGAGCTGATGAAAGTGCTACAACGCCTCCGTTAGCTTCTGATGGATGAGAGAAAATATTCTCTTGTCTTGGTACGTTGCATTTGTTTTCAGCTGATGCAGATCTGGTTTGCGTTGTTCCCAGAAGGATGTTGGTAGCCTACGGAAGGTCTACAGCCGGCTTGTCAATGTAGACATGGGCTTGCTATTGGCTCATAAATCACCGATGGAGACAAATGTTAACTGAAACAGATCTGCGTTTCTAGCAGGCTGTTTGCCGGTCACGTATCGTTTGCAGGACAGTGCTGAGAGTGGAGTATATATTGACCAAGTCTAGCCCCCGTCAACTGTTTGTTCAATCGTTGGTGTTCTTGATTTAGAGGTTCAATAGTCTCATCCGGAAACACAATCATGCATCGAAAGGCAGAGCTCTTCGGTACTTGCTTGATAGCCACACTTGTACCAGTGATAGCTGCTGCTCCTGCCGGAGCTGTTTTGCCTCTATCTGTACCTAGTGGTCAGATTATTGGTCCGCCAGGTAGTTCTGGCTCTGTCTATGGTTCGGAGGAGTTTCTAGGTCCCAATGGCAACCCTGTCGACCCAGCAGACTCCGCTGTCGTTACGAACCATGGTCTTGTCCCAGGTCAGACTGCCGATGCCGACCTGGGCTTGTACCTGAATCTCGAGGAAGCTAAAAACCCTCAACCGATTCGAGGCAGCGGGGGAGGAACGGACCCTGGGCCACGTATAAAAAGTTGTCGGAATCAAATCGAGATTTTCGGCTTACGTTATTGCAGGCAACATGATCTACGAAAAATTGAATCCTGATTCCTATGCTCCACCGAGTACAGATGCTGGAGATGTTGACAACCTCCACTGGCCACTAGGGCTGAGCTACAACCGCGCTGGACTGAACGGATCCGGATTCGCACGTCAGCAGAACGTCGGCGATCTCCCAGCGGCCTCTCGCATGGCTGGTGTAGACATGAAGCTGTCTCCATACGCTTACCGTGAACTCCACTGGCACCAAGCCAATGAATGGGCCTACATCTTCAACGGTAGCGCAAGGGTCGGAGCCGTCAATGACGCTGGCCAGACTACCTATGACGATCTAAACGCAGGAGATGTTTGGTTCTTCCCTGCTGGACTACCCCACACTATCCAAGCCCTTGCGGAAGGTACAGAGTTTCTGCTAGTCTTCGACTCCGGCACCTTCTCCGAAGAGAACACTTTTCTCGCCAGCGAGCTCTTTCTGCGCATCCCAAAGTCCGTCCTGGCCAAGGACCTCCGGACCGACGTCTCGGCGTTCAAAGACACGCCGCAGAAGGAACTCTACATCTTCCCCGGCACACCGGCGCCCCGCAACCTCTCGGCACAAAACATCACGGGCCCCGGCGGCAGCATCGCGAAAGACGTCTCCTACACCTACCATTTCTCGCAGCAGCAGCCGTACGTGGTCCCGGGCGGCTCCATCAAGATTATCGACCCGTCCACTTTCCCCATCGCGTATAACTTTAGCGCCGCGCTCGTTACGATCAAGCCCGGTGCCATGCGCGAGATCCACTGGCACCCTACGAGCGACGAGTGGAATTTCTTCATCGCCGGCAGCGCGCGCATGACTGTCTTTTCCGCTCCGTCGGCCTCGAGGACGTTTGATTTTACAGAGGGTGATGTGGGGTATGTCCCGTATCCGGACAGCCATTATATTGAGAACGTGGGTGATGTCGATGTCGTCTTTTTGGAGGTCTTGCAGTCGTCGCGTTTTAGTGGTACGTATCTACCATTTGTGGCTTGATGTAGGTTACGGCTAAGCTGACCTTGTTCTTTTAACCACGGCGCAGATGTTTCGGTCGCGCAGTGGCTCGGTTTGACGCCGCCGCAGGTGGTCAAGGATACGTTGCATTTGCCCGATGCGGTTATCAAGAATTTACCCAAATTCAAGGAGTATATCCTCCCGGGGAACACAAACCTGCTTACGACCAACTTCACGCGCGAAGGGCCGTGAAGAGATATTTTTATCGCTCTGTGCAAGTGATAAAGTATTGGTTTGTATCTCAGACGGCGTCTTCGTGATAGCTGGTTCTAATCTAGCATAACTGACCGAGGGAAATGTTCTCCCGCGTACTGGTCCGGGCGCAACCTATTTCTTAGCTTGGGAGTCTTATGGGTGGATTTATGTGCTTCTACGAGCTGCCAAGCCAACTTAGAGGGGTGAGCTGGTCATCCGTTCTCATATACATATACGTATACGGATATAATCGTACCATTTGCTATATTTACTACTCGTGAAACAAACACCGCGTGGAGCAATGCGCCTAGGTAGCTAACTCCCATGGAAAGACTCTTGGAAGATGGAGTTTCCTTGCTCTGCGGGTTAGTGATGCGTGCGCTGCACGCTCACGAGTTTGGGCTTGTTTGTCTGGTAGGTAAGACTTTTGTTCATATGTGCATGATGCGCTGTGGACCGAGGGAACTTCGTCTTCCAGATCTTCATACCGTGGATGTGCTCGTGGCAATGCGTAGGTAGGGATTACGGTTTACGATTGTCGATGCCATATTTTCTCTTTTTGTTGTTCAGGGCTCCTTCCATCTCATCCACAAACAACCTTCAAGAATTCGAAAAGGCCGTTTTAAAGCTGGAAAATCCCACCCGTTTTACAACCACCTCCCACGAACGCAAAGCGACGATTCATTTGAGTGAAAATCCCTTTCATCGTCATCGTAAAACTGGCGGATTCCATAAACTTCGCGTGACATTCACGCGCTTTTCCCTGTATATCGCTCTGCTGCTGCTGACCAATACTCAATCAATTCACAGCGATATCTCTATTTACCTTATGCGCAGGATTCGTAGCTTACAGCTAGCTAGCGCGGACGAGGCTTCGCTGTACTTCTACGAGGATGAGAGCGAGACGTGAAGGGTCACTCCTCCCCCTCCGATGAGATGCGAGATATCCTAAATCTCTCTTTCATTTCAATCAACCTGAATAACATACTGCATCTCTGGCCCCCCCACCGGAGTTCAGTATTCTACAACAACACTAACACCTACCTGAATCTGTACCATTCTCTCTTTCAGGCTCTGAATAAGTATATTCAATAATGGATCGCCCTCGGGGAAAAAATGACGGATCCATGCAGCGTTTCTTTCCGCCAATAGCGTCATCTTTCCTTGCGCTTCAGCGAACGTACTTATGGGGCCGTGAATATCTCAGGCATTCTCTGCACCCCCCTCCCATCGCCGCCCCCAACCCCAACCCCAACGACGAAACCAACACGCGAGACCTTCGACCGGAAAGCTCTTATATCCTCAACCTCCCGCTAGAGTACCAATGGTTCAAGGCGACGCTGGCATCCGGTTGAAGCGGCGCTGTTTGTGAATTACTCTGGAGAATATTAGATAGATAGGCTGGTTTGAGTTCATCTTTCATGATATACATGAAAAGCTCAAGAGTAGCACCGATGATTAGCTCCCGCTGCTTCATGTTCCCTGGCTAGAAGTGTGAGTGCGGTCTGTTGTGGAAGGGCCTGTGCAGCTTATGATCCCGGGATGCCAGGTTGCGCGACCGACGTGGATCGATCATAACAACACAAAGGGGACCCCCAGGGCCGGGGCCAGGCCCAGGATGAGTGGTCTGCTGGAGGTGGGAAGTCTTTTTCTCGTATCTTGCCATGGAAGTTTTCAACAGTGGCTCTCTCTTGAGGGCATCTTGCGCAGCGTCCCTTCATGCTTTTACGAGTTTTCGGCTTTTACAAGGCATGGCTTTTTTTTCCTACCGTTCGTCTCTTTTCTCAACTATCTCCCTCGGCACCCACCCGACGAGTCATGTACCTACCAGCCAGTACTATATATATCCCGCTCGCTCGTTGGGTATTGTGAGCGCAAGATATCTACCTATTAAATAAGGGACGAGCTTGGAGCGTAGCTCAGGTATCATTCATGCTAAGGTCCTACTATAGTGCCAAGGAATAAACATGCGCTAAACCCAATCGAGGTTTTTGATCTTCGTGGGCTTCGAATCTTGTTGAGTTTAGGAATGCGGACGCAGGTGGGATTTTTTTCGGCTTTTTTATCGTTTTGGTAGTGAAAGTGATGCGCGGCTTTTGGTGTAAATCTCTTTCCTTTCTTTTGTAGGGTTAGAGTTAATGATTTATGATGGGTTTGTTCGGTATCTTGCAATGAGGGTTTCATCTGGGATGATTCGGCCTCTCTAAATATGCATGATTTCTGCTAGACAAACTCATGTTGAAAGTATCTTGGAAGACGGGAAGAGGTTGCATGAACGATGGTCTCGCTTGATTAGGTACAAACATCCACATCGTGTTGGCGCGCTGGCTCAGGAGCTCACGCTGAATGTGGGCTCAGTCACAGTGCAATACTTGCGGAACCCAGTTTGTATGGTGCCGAGGTCGTCACAGCTGCCTCCTATTCGGTTGCCTTCGCCTAGGTCGCCGTAGTCGGGGTTGCCGCCTGGTGGGAAGGGGAGGCATTGACCATGGAAGGTGTTGTGGTATCGGGTGGTTTTGGAGCATACCGTCGCTGATGTCGAAGGTGGAGATCCAGGCCTTGCGTTTGCTGCTTTTGAGGGTTTCGGTGGTGTGTGGATGGCATAGGGCGAGGATGATGCCTATGGTCAGGGGGAGGAAAGCTTGATGAACGTTTTGGAAATTTGGAAGGTAGGGGCTGGTAGTGGGAAGGCGTGCGCGGCAAAGCATTTTATGCGATTGTGAGGTCTATGACTTTTGCCATGAAGGGGCGGGAATGACCTGCTCTTATGTGCAGTCAAGAGCTCAGGGCAGAGTGGATGCCAAAGGCTGAGCAGAAGAGAAGAAGTGAAACGAAGAAACACCCCTTGGTATAGCAAAGGTCTGAGGACACGGAACACGCTAGTATCACATGGTGCACGTTTCTCTGGCCTCGAAACCAAACATGAAACTTCTCATGGCGAGGAATATGTGAGGTTAAGACCGGGTCTGAGAAGCTGAAAATCATTGTGCTTTAGACCTCTTGGATGTCGAGGTAAGGAAGTATAGCAATTATCATGCAGAATAAGAGGATCCATTGCGTTGTGGTGTACGTTGGAGTTGCGAGGAATGTAGGGCATGGAGTAAGACTGGTTCATCGGTGATGCTGTCGGGTGATGCGTCGATTAGGATGACACTCTTATCCAGATAGAGGTACGGCAGGCGATGGTTTGTCTGGGATTTGTCCGTTGGGGGCGTTGAAGATGCTAGCCGTGGGGTTGGTGAAATGGAGTTAAGGGAGGCCCATGAGTGGTTTAGGTGTTTTATCGCGGGAGGGGGGGTTTGAGGACAGCAGGAGGGTGTGTAAGGGGCAAGCAATAAAGAGAGTAAGATGTTGGATGGTGAGAGGATGATAGAGAGGGATGGAGGGAGCCGAGCATGTCCAATTCAACTTTGAGATGTTGAGTGTGGAATCAAAGTGCTCAGGGACTCGCCCTGAACAGGAAGTTGGAGTAGCAACAGAAAGGCAGAATTAAGGGACCACCCCATCAGTGATGAAACTGACAACTAATTTATCCTGCCTTAGACACCAGACATCTCCTATGACATTAGACCATGGAAGACATCTTTTACGGACATGATGGGAAGAAATATTACACAGCTCGCAGGCTTTTTCCCACTCACAGCATCAACTCCAGCGGGTTTTCCACAACCTTTTTAAACTCTCTTATCCACTCCCCTCCAACCGCACCATCTACCACCTTATGGTCGAAGCTGGCCGTTACCACGATCTGATCGTCCCACTCAACTCCTTCTCCATCTTCCGAACTGGGTGGTATCGCGACCTTTTTGGTTGTGCCCACTGCTAAGATACCGGCTTGCGGAGGATTGATGACAGCCGTGAATCGCTCAACCGCTGCGTTCATGCCCATGTTGCTGATGGTGAACGTACCGCCCTGGTACTCTTCTGGCTTAAGCTTTCCATCTCTTGCGCGCTTGCCGAGGTCCTTGACCTGTGCAGAGATGCTCTCCAGGCCTAGGCTGTCCACTCCCCTGACAATGGGCGTCATGAGGCCAATAGGGGTAGCAACCGCAACGCTGACGTCCACAGTCTTATGCTGGCGTATGACGACCTGACCACCAACCTCTCGCCAACTTGAGTTTACAGCGGGAATTTTCTTGCAGGCGACTGCGGAGGCTTTGATGAGGAAGTCGTTGACTGAGAGTTTGTATTTCCCATCCGCCGAGGAATTGAGAGCTTGTCGTAGCTTAAGCAACTTCGTGACGGAGAGAGTTCCGGAGACAAAGTAATGAGGATTTTGATTGGAAGATTGAGTGAGGCGGTTGGCAATGGTCTTTCGCATCGAGCTTGCAGGGGTATCCTCGTATGTTGGAGCACTTGCTGCGACCGCTGATGATGCTGAATTCGACTCAGGCTTGAATTTCTCAACGTCTTGTTTAGTAATTCTGCCACCTGGACCGGTGCCCTTGATCTGCTTGAGTGGTACACCGCGCTCAAGTGCAAGAGCTTTGGCAGAGGGACTGGCTTTAGGCTCGCGGTCCAGACTCGGTTCCAGTCTTCCGCCCGAGGACTCTGCTTCTTGTGGTTCTGGCGGGGGCGCTGACTTGGGTTCCTCTTTGCTTAGGGTGTCGGGCGACGTCTTTGATCCCGTGTCTGGGGGTTCGGAGGATTGTGCTGCCTCTTCCTTTGGCGCGTCTTTCGGTGGTGTCTTTTCACCCCCTGCATCTTCCAGACTGAATGATTCGAAAGCTGAGACATCTTCACCCTCTTCAATCATGACAGCGATTGGCTATAAATATGTCAGCGGAGGCTAATTTTGAAGTCGTTATACCAACATTCCCAACAGCAACATCCTTCTCTCCAGATTCCTTTAATATCTTCGCTAGCACGCCATCTTCTTGAAATTCAAAGTCCATTTGCGCTTTGTCTGTCTCGATCTCTACCAACACATCTCCTGGCGCAATTGTGTCCCCGACCTTTTTCTGCCACGTCCCGATATTTCCCGCTGTCATCGTTGGTGATAATGCCGGCATGCTAACGACTGTATGAGGAGGAAATGCTGTGGACATAGGATTAGCAAGCTGCACCCAGTGCAACCGAGACTGACAGCTTACATTTCGAGGCATAGAAACGAGCGAGGGCGGAGAGGGCTGGTATGTATCTTCCACACATGATTGCGTAAGCCAAAAAGTACTTTACATTATGCCCACTACACATTCTGTAGACCGAACAGAGCTGCAATTCACCTTGACGCATTCTGTGACCGTGTTAGAGCTGAAGCTCCAATTGAGCTATGCGGAGCTCGGAGGCATGCTTGCGCTGGAGTGCGCAGCAAGACGGAGGCAGCCATTGTAGGCCAAGGTATGAGGTTAGCTCAGAAGGAATGAGCGGATACGATCAAGCATGCAATTGAATTCTGGCCATGATATGAAGAGAAAAATGCTGTCGGGGTAGCTGTCGGGTATGTTGAAAAGTGAGAAACTTTCGTCGGTGAGTTTCCTAGAGCATGTTGGGCGGGCTTGGCATCAGCAATGGCCAAATGTTTCTCCGAAAGACCGATGGCCGTGACCAATCAGCGATTAAACAAAGCCCTTGTCTCGAAGAATTATACCTGCTCACCAGGCATCTCCCATAATCCTTTGTTGCTATGAACCTTTACTCTCTCTACGAAATTCCTTCTAGGTAGCCACCAGAAGCTCAATGCCGAATAGTCAGGTCTCCAGGAGAGCAAGAGCTATAGTGGCTGCCTGGGGCTCAGATCTCTCCCATGGCGGACAGCGAGCAAGTCGAATCCCCAGCTGAAGCCAACGGCGCCCAGGACCACAATGAAGCGGCTTCCGAAACATCTGGAGGTCAATACCAGAGTTTGGCGGGTGACAAGGAAGAGCTGCCGCATGGGCAGAATTGGAAAGAGATAGAAGTTGCTGAGGCCTCAGAGGAAGATAGGCAGGACACCAATGGCTTGACTGCACCTCCAGAAGATAAGCAGGATGACCTGGAGCGCCCCGAGGTACCTTCGGTGCAGCTTCAAGAATCTTCATCTTCGTTGGCCCCTCCATTACCTGAAAAGGACGAACAAGATCAGCCTCCGCCGCCTCAAGACACAGAGGAGCAACCTACCACAGCCCCCCAGAGCATAGGTTCGCATCCATCCACTGCGACCACGAATGGTACTACATTACATCAGCGGTCTGATAGTCAGTCTACGCAAGCTACTAATGGTACAACGGCTACCCGGAGATCCTCGGCTCCCTTGAGCTCCATCGTCTTTGTAGTCTCAGCTTTGGATCAGATCGCAGCATCAAAAGAAGCGAAAAGGAAGAAAGTTCTCGGAGACGCCGCACAAAAGGCATTGGATGCTATCAAACGATTAGACGGCTCGCCATCTCCCGAGGTGATCTTCGAACCCCTGCGTCTGGCAACAGAGACATCTAGTATACCCTTGACTACGACTGCACTCGACTGCATTGGGAAACTCATTAGCTACTCATACTTCTCCGTACCCGCCGAAGCCCAAGACCCTAACGCTTCACCTAGCTCCCACCAGCAGCTCCCCCTAATCGATCGAGCAATCGAGACGATCTGTGACTGCTTCCAGAACGAGGCGACACCCTTTGAGATACAACTCCAGATTGTGAAGTCTCTGCTGGCAGCTGTTCTGAACGACAAACTCATTGTTCATGGCTCAGGTCTTTTGAAAGCTGTGCGCCAAGTCTATAACATTTTCCTACTCTCAAAGTCGAATACGAACCAGCAAGTAGCACAGGGGACACTGACTCAGATGGTGGGTACAGTATTCGAGCGGGTTAATACGAGATTGTCAATGAAAGAGGCTCGGTTAAATCTGGCAAAGATTGGTTCCGAGAAAGGAACCGTGAATGGTAGTAATATCGAAATAAATGGTAGCAGCTCCCTCTTGGAGTCAGGGGACGGAGACGCTATCGTTGAGCCGGACGGATCCTCCGAAGCCAACTCAACTTTGAACTTGGATCAGCCAGTTCCCAAAGAGCCAGGAGAACGACTGACTCTGCAAAGCTTGGAAAATGCTAAGAGCTTTGATGACAGAAAAATCGGCGACAACGCGCCCACGATGGTGACACCGGCAAAACCAGCCCAAAAGCGAGCCGTCTCAGGACTGGCTTCTGCAAACGGTGACGAAGAGCACGGGAGGCCTGGAACCCCAGACGAAGACGAAGAGGACGAGATATTCGTGAAGGATGCTTTTCTTGTATTTAGGTCAATGTGCAGATTAAGCCACAAGGAGTTACCACCGGATCAGCAACAAGACATACATTCTACGAACATGCGCTCCAAGATGATATCACTTGCCATCATCCGTACGACTTTGAACAACAACATGACTGTTTTCACGTCACCACTATGTACCATACGGGGCACGAACAATGAGCCCACCAGTTTTGGGCAAGCCATCAACCAGTATCTCCGCCTGAGCGTGAGCAGGAATGGGGCGAGCTCTGTCAGGCGAGTATTTGAGACGACTGCGGAGATTTTCTGGCTAATGCTAAAAGACATGAGAGTCGGTCTTAAGGTCTGTCCTCTTCAGGTCGTCTTCGTGGAATGCCACTGACAAGAAACAGAGGGAAATCGAATTGTTTCTGAAGGAGATCTACTTGGCTATACTCGAGCGCAAGAACGCCCCGAGTTTTCAGAAGCTGTACGTCATGAAGATCCTCAAAAGGCTATCCACAGACCCGAGAGCTTTGGTTGAAATCTACCTCAACTATGACTGTGAATCAACAGCACTTGATAACATGTTTCAGCGATCGATCGAACACTTGTCTAGATTGGCGGGCATGTCCGTCCCGCCCACTATTGTATCACCCCAGCAGCAGCAACAGTATCAAGATCAGTATATTAAAGAAACGGACGCTGATCTTGACTGGCACGACCATGGAAAACTTCCACCTTCCTTGACAACCGCCAGTCTCAATGCCCCGTGGAATCATGAGTGGGATCTACCGGTGGACTTTCTACTGAAGCAGCAAGCCTTGGATTGTCTGGTCCGGACCCTTCGTTCGTTAGTGAACTGGTCCCAAGACAGCCTTGCCGCAGGCGCTGCAAAATTGCACGACATGGAGTTGCAAGATCCAAGGGATCGTTTTAGAGATTCTCTAGAGCGCCTTCCAGCAGCCGGTTCTCCAAGAATGTCCACAGCAGACACACCTATTGCTCCTTCAACGCCACTCATTGAGGATGATCCAATGCAGTTGGAGAAAGCCAAGCATCGAAAGACTGCGCTCAACAACGGCATCCGTCAGTTCAACTTCAAGCCAAAGCGGGGAGTCAAACAGTTGATCAAAGACGGATTCATCAGGAGTGACTCCCCTGAAGACATCGCGGCCTTCATCCTCCAAACAGAGGATCTAGACAAAGCAATGATCGGCGAGTACCTTGGCGAAGGTGAAGCGCAGAACATAGCCATCATGCATGCCTTTGTGGATTCAATGGATTTTACGAGAAGGAGATTTGTTGATGCATTGCGGCAATTCTTACAGAGTTTCCGTCTTCCAGGAGAGGCGCAGAAGATTGATCGCTTCATGTTGAAATTTGCCGAGCGCTACATTACGGGCAATCCAAATGCATTTGCCAATGCTGACACAGCCTACGTCTTGGCATATTCCGTGATAATGCTGAACACTGACCAGCATAGTGCCAAGCTAAAAGGTCCGAGAATGACTGTTGATGATTTTATTAAGAATAATAGAGGCATCAATGATAATGCCAATCTACCGGACGAATACCTTACCGGAATCTACAACGAGATTGCGGAAAATGAGATTGTCTTGAATACGGAACGTGAAACGGCTGCAGCTCTTGGCATGATGCCTCAACCTGCTGCTGGTGGCATTGCGTCGAGAGTTGGACAAGCGTTTCTTCAGGCTGGTCGAGATCTGCAGAGAGAAGCCTATGCCCAAGCCTCAGAGGAAATGTCAAAAAAAGCTGAACAGAGGCTCCGCAATATGATAAGATCACAACGGAAAACGACTGCGAAAAACGGACTCCCGAAGTTCATCCCAGCCACTTCGTTCAAGCATGTCGGGCCAATGTTCGACGTTACCTGGATGTCGTTTTTTTCTGGGCTTTCTGGCCAGATGCAGACCACTCAGAATATTGAGGTCATCAAACTCTGCATGGAAGGCATCAAGTTGGCTATTCAGATCGCCTGCTTGTTTGACCTCGACACTCCTCGAACCGCATTTGTAACCGCACTTGCAAGTTTTACGAACCTTGGGAATTTGAGCGAAATGATGGCAAAGAATCTCGAAGCGTTGAAGGTGCTCATCGAAGTCGCCCTATCAGAAGGCAACATGCTCAAAGGGTCTTGGCGAGACGTCTTGACGTGTGTGAGCCAGCTGGATAGATTTCAGCTAATCTCAGGGGGAGTCGACGAAGGCGTTGTACCTGATGTCAACAGAGCTCGAATTCAGAGAGCCCCATCGAATACGCCTCGAAGACCGCCCAACCGGCCAAGACCAGCTGCAAATACGAACAATTCCAGCTACCACATGCAAATAGCTCATGAAAGTCGATCATCAGACATGATTAGGAAGTTGGACCAGATTTTTACAACTACCGCCCAATTGTCTGGAGATGCTATTGTTCATTTTGTACGCGCATTGAGCGAAGTCAGCTGGCAAGAAATCCAATCTTCAGGCCAGAGCGAGTCACCGCGGACTTATAGCCTCCAAAAGCTCGTCGAGATAAGCTACTACAACATGACTCGTGTCAGATTCGAATGGTCAAACATCTGGCAAATACTTGGCGATCACTTCAATGAAGTTGGCTGTCATTCAAACACGCACGTTGTGTTCTTATCGCTGGACTTGTTACGACAGTTGTCGATGCGCTTCATGGAGATTGAAGAATTGCCAGGTTTCAAATTCCAAAAAGACTTCCTGAAACCTTTCGAACACGTCATCGCGAACAGCTCTGCAGTGACGGTGAAGGATATGGTCCTTCGATGCTTGATACAAATGATCCAAGCAAGAGGACAAAATATCCGATCAGGATGGAAGACAATGTTTGGGGTCTTCACCGTTGCAGCCAGGGAGCCATACGGTATGATTACAAGGGGAACTATGCTTATCTGAACATTGCTGATCCGAGCAACAGAGACGATTGTGAATCTCAGCTACGACCATGTCACTCAAATTTACAATACCCGCTTCGGGATTGTCATATCGCAAGGCGCTTTTGCCGACCTCATCGTTTGCTTGACCGAGTTTTCTAAGAATCTCAAATTCCAGAAAAAATCCCTAGCTGCAATCGAGACGCTGAAGTCCACTGTCCCCAAGATGCTCCGGACGCCTGAGTGTCCCCTTTCACATCGCATAAAGCCTACCTCCAATCGAGTAAGCGGAGAAAGAGAGCCTCTTCCCCAAGCGATTAGTAGACAGACCCAAGAGGAACAGTTCTGGTTCCCTGTCTTGTTTGCATTCCACGATATCCTTATGACTGGCGAAGATTTGGAGGTTCGATCAATGTCAGTCTTGTAAAAATCACGTTTTTGCCTAAGCTAACACTCCATGCAGGGCTTCAAACTATCTCTTCGACATCCTCAAAGAGTATGGTGGTGATTTCCCTCCAGATTTTTGGGATATACTCTGGCGCCAGCTGCTATACCCTATTTTCATGGTGTTGAAGTCCAAGTCCGAGATGAAAAACGTCTTGAACCATGAGGACTTGTCGGTATGGCTCTCGACTACCATGATTCAAGCGTTGCGCAACATGATTACCCTCTTCACCCACTACTTTGAATCTCTGGAATACATGTTAGATCGCTTTCTCGACCTCTTGGCCTTGTGCATATGCCAGGAGAACGACACCATCGCCCGCATCGGAAGCAACTGCCTGCAGCAGCTCATATTGCAAAATGTGACGAGGTTCCAACCTGAGCACTGGAGCAAGATTGTGGGTAGTTTTGTTGAACTGTTCGAGCGCACGACGGCCCATCAGTTGTTCTCTGCGGCTACGACCTCCTCCGATTCTTCCAGTATCGCCGAGGACGAGAGCACCAGAAAACAGTCTGTTGTAGAAGCTTCAACTGCTAAAGACTTGAACCTGACCACTTCGCCGACTATCTCGACCTTTGCCAACGCTGGACCCGAGGCTACGAAGCTGAACAAAGCTTCTCACGTGCCCAGTGAGAACGACGAGGCTACAATGGTTGACCAATCTATGCGTTCAAGAGCAGGCTCGACGCGTACTAATACCTCGCCACCCCCTACCCCATCTGCAGCCAACGGCGAGCTCGAAGACTACCGTCCACAACCCGGTCTCCAACAGCAGCCCATAGTAGTCACAACAGCGCGTCGTAAATTCTTTAACAAGATCATCACCAGATGTGTCTTGCAATTGCTTATGATCGAAACAGTGAATGAATTATTCTCTAATGATGCAGTCTACGCTCAAATACCAAGCTCGGAGTTATTACGGTTGATGGGGCTTCTGAAGAGCAGCTACACCTTCGCAAAGAGATTCAACAATAACAAGGATCTGCGGATGAGGCTGTGGAGAGAAGGATTCATGAAGCAACCTCCGAATCTGCTCAAGCAGGAAAGTGGGAGCGCTGCTTGCTATGTCAATATCCTATTGCGAATGTACCACGATGAAGGTGAAGAGCGTAGAAACAGCCGCGCCGAGACAGAGGCTGCATTGATACCGTATGTCATTCTTTCCCAACCGGGTCAACACATACTGACTCTTTTCACACAGTCTCTGCGCCGACATCATTCGGTCCTTCGTCCTCCTCGACGAAACCCAACCCCGCAACATCGAAGCCTGGCGCCCCGTCGTGGTTGACGTCATGGAAGGCTACACCAACTTCGCCCGCGAAGACTTTGAAAGGCACATTGAGACTTTCTACCCGCTGAGCGTGGAACTGCTCAACCGGGAGCCGGGATCGGAAATCCGAATGGCGTTGCAGGCGCTCCTGAGGCGTATTGGGGAGGTTAGGATGGGCATGCAACCGAGGGAGCAGACGCCGTTGCAGACGCCGACGAGTCCGAGGAGCATGAGCGGTGCGTATTTTGAACGGAGGAGAGGGAGTCGGGGACGCTAGGGGTGGGGGGGGGGGGGGGTCGGAGACCTTGGGAATGTGGGAAATAGATAGGATGGATGTTGGGGGGTAATTAATGTATTCATCCGTCCGTCAGTCGGTCAGTCAGGGTTGTGTATCGCGCTTTTAGCGGTTGGGCTTTGGGAGCGAGGATATACGTGTGCATGTATGCAGGGGCTCCTGGACTGGACGAAAATTAGAACGTCATTGTCATTGTCATTGCTTTCTTGTAACTGATTCTATTTAGACGCATGGGCCGCTTATAGACAGACTCTCATGCAAAATATCCTTCAAATCGAATTTCTTTTCCATCATAAGTGTCTGGCGGTCCCCAGCGAATTGGATTGTATTGGATCTTCCATTTTGCGTTTGGAATAGTGTGGTGTAGTGTCGTGTCGTGTAGCGTAGTGTGGTGTATTCTGTCTGTACAGACAAACAGACAGACATACAGGATTCATATTCTCCCTTTACCTACCTATCTATCGTTGTTATGTATGAGATGCTTACTTACTTGCTTTTGCTTTGCTCTGCTCTCTGAAGTTCTATTAGATCCTTTGGGGGGGATTATGGACAGGCGTGGGGGGAGTTGCGGGATGGGGGGATGGATTCATAGATGGATAGATAGATGGGGCAATGTGGGCGTATATATGTAGGTAGGTAGGTAGGGGATAGAGCCGTATAGATGGATGGTTGAGATGGCTGGGGAGGCGGATGAAGGGGGCGGGAGGGGGGGCTGGTGCGGGTTTAATGTGTGTGTGTGTGTGTGTGTGTGTTGGTGAGACAGGGAGAGAGAGATACATAGGGGTGGAGAGAGGTATAGAGAGATATGAGCATGGTGGAAGGTGTAGAGCATGGTCAGTGAGCGTGTGGATGTTTTTTTGGGTTCCGCTCAAGCGAATCGAGGACGGGACAGAAGGTTAGGGAGTTTAGCGAGCGACGAGCATTAAAACTGAGTGAGACAGAGGGACAAGTCGTTGGTTCTTTAATTCAGTGGTGTGGAGTTGTGCTCAAGTGCTTTTTGTGGCGACGAGTGACAATGCTGGGATGTGTACACGGTAGAAGTTTATCAATAGCAAGGCTAATTGCTTTGATTGGGTTGCTTTCCTCCTCCTCCTCCTCCTCCTCCTCCTCTTCTTCTTCTTCTTCTTCTTCTTCTTCTTTTTTGCAGCTCCACTTGCACTCAGAGAGCGTAAGCAAAGCTCGAAAGACTGACCCTTCAATTAGAACTCTGCTTGATGAAGTCGTCATCAATCTGGGTTCAGACATTGATGGATTAAGAGCACGATGGTTCGACGTATGGGAGGCCGTTGAAGTAACTATGGCTTTGTTTATCAGAAATGGTAGAGGGGGGAAATCGAAAGATTATTCATTGTGAGTTATCATCCATTCTTTACTATGAGTCCACGATACGAATCTGTCCTCTCCAGCTGCGAGCACTTCAACCACATACCATCTGTATGTCGTTGAAGACATGGAGGAGCCTGCTACACCGACGGTTGTTGCAGTGCCTATGAGGTTGCTGGGTTTCAGGGAGCCTTGCTGAGCGCGGTGCCGACGAGCTGGAGAATCTAGGGGATCTGCTTGTATCGGTGATAGAGGGGTCGCCTGGGCTGATATTGACCTCCCAAACTCCCTGGGCTTGACTGCGCCAGCAGAGGAGCCTGCTTAGAGAAGCGGGTTAAGAGTCCTCTCCATAAGATTATCGCGTTGCAATATCTTGTTGCTGCATTTGGCAATAAACTTGCACCTCTGCATGTTCTTGTACGATATTCATTCACCTCTACAGTCGTCCTCGTTCTATGTCGTTATGCCTCTCGACTCTTACACCTCAAGACCCCAGAGCCCGCTTCACAACTGTCCCTCCGAACCATTCCCTCAGATCCCCCACAAGCGCGTTCGGACATTCGACAGCCGGGAAATGCCCTCCTGTCTCGTGTTCCCTGTGGAATTGGACACTCGCAATGGGTTGCATCCAGTCCACTGGCGGGATTCCAAGCTCCTTTGGAAAATTGCTAAAACCGAGCGGCGTCGCCAGGTATGTTGTGAAGGCATGCTTAATATCCGTAGGGTCAGACTCTTGGTAAGCAGCTTTGTAATACCGCAGCCCAGGCGTGGCACCTTGCATCCAATGCATCATCACAAACGCCAACACCTCGTCGTCGGACATGGTGTAATTGGCTACATCCATCCAGTCGTGGAATTTCTCAACCAGCCATCCCAGTAGTCCGATGGGCGAATCCCCCAATCCAAATCCCAAGCTCTGAGGGCGAGTGGACTGTTGTTTCAAATATCCGTCTCCCTCGTTCATATAGTATTGCATGTTCTTCAGCGCTTGCTTCTCGCGCTTTGTGTAGAGGTACGAGTTCAGTATCAGTCTTCCCGTGGTTAGGGGGGCTTTGTACCAAGCGGGCGGGCCGCAGGGTATGAAATTGCAGTGGTAGGCCTTGACATGCTGGGGGTACTGCATAGCCATACTTCGCGTGATGAATGCGCCCCAGTCTCCACCTTGCGTGACAAACTTATCGTACCCCAGTACATCGACCATGAGTATTTTGAAGGCCTTGGCCGTCATGACGGGACCGAACCCGGATTTCTTCGGTGCATCACCCGGGCCGAACCCCGGTATACTTGGTACAACGACATGGAAGGCTTGTGTATCGGGTGAGGAGGGTGTTGTGAGAGGGCCGATGATCTTGCGGGCTTCGAGAAAGGAGCCGGGCCATCCCTGGACGAAGAGCAGGGGAATGGCGGTGGAGGATGAGGAGGGGTGGTGGGCGAAGTGAAGGACTTGTGGGCCGTAATCTGGAACATGTATCTTAACTTTGTATTGTTTGAAATCTTGATTGATCTTTGCCTATGGGGTACAACGGTTGATCAGCCACGGTATTGGGGAAAGGATGATTGATTGAGCGTGCCGCACTTCCTCTGCCCGCCAGTCATAACCATGATGCCAATACTTGGCCAGTCGTTGTACGACTTTGACCTTGGCGCCCTGGCTCCAATCATCATCCCCAATGTCTGACTGCTCCTCGGGATAGCGTGCGCGCTGAAGCTTCTGTTTGGTCAGCTCCAAGAGGTCGTCGTCTAGGTAGAGACTGTATGGTACGGGCTTGTTCAGCTGATACTCTGGATATTCGTGAGACATTTTGTTTGATAGTGGTATTTACGCTTGTTCAGATCAAAGGAAGCGATGAGGAGGAAGTCATAATGTCAGAATGATTCTCTAGACGAGGTGCATATATATATCATCATTATTGTCATCGAGGCATGTCAGCATAAGGTAAGGTAGTCAGCATAGAAGAATTACCTCTCTTCATTTAAGGATACTGCCATGACTGAGCCCTAGAGCTAGTCCTGATCAAGCTGGATTAGATTACAGTAAGGTAAGGTAAAGTATTCGGGGTCTGATTAGGGCGCTTAGCTCCCGAGCGAGTATAGCCAATTAATAATGATCATGATGTAATTGTTTACTCGTACTCGTAACGTAAAATACGAAGCTATGTCATGCTCTCTTTCATCATCCTCCTCCACCATGTTCCCTTCTAATGTTCCTCCTTCGCTCTCCTGCATTCTTCCTCTCACCTTCCACCTCACTCTTCCTCAGAAAAAGCATCACACCCATCAATCAATCCCTCACCCACAGAACCTTCACCACAACATTCAGCTTCAACATGCCTCAACCACTTAAAGCATCCGAAGTCGAATCCAAGACTGACCCCTCAGTCGCCAAGCAATGGGATGACGAAACGCCCAAGAAGGAGCAAATCGAAGATTTCTACAAGACGGTCGACGGTTTGAAGGTTGGCCTCTTGACCACCATTCGCGACGGCATCGGTCCAGTCTCTCGCTCCATGGCTATAGCAAAGGTACGCCTTCTGCATACCTACCCATTTACTGACCGACGCCCCCCGGTCATTGCACCCGAGACATGTCATGAAAATCCATGACGAAGAAGCAAGCTAACGCGTCCTTAACAGCGCGAAGGACCCGACTTCCTCTTCCTAGCCAACAAGCACTCCAACAAATTCTCCGACCTCGAAAGCGACAAGACGGCCCAAGTCACGTTCCAAAACTCCTCTTCCCAAGACTGGGTCTCCGTCTCCGGCACCGCCGTCACCGCCTCCAACGACGACCCCCGCATCAAGGACCTCTACTCCAAGAGCACGGCGGCCTGGTTCGGCGACCTCGGCGATGGCGTCCACAATGGCACCGCCGACGACCCACGCATGAGCCTAATCGAGGTCAAGGCCAAGTATATTAGCTACTGGAAGAGCAAGGTTGGTATGTTGGGGTTTTTGAAGGAGGTGGGGCAGGCGACTATCACGGGTCAGGTGGCGGATACGGGGGTTCAGAGGCACTTTCTCGAGGAGGATATCGAGGCTATGAGGAAGACACCTTCGTGAGCTGTGGCTTGAAGGGATATCCGCACTAGGCTTCAAGTTACTGGAGGATAGTACATATGTGTGTTTCAGAAAAGTGAAACTCATCAGAATGAGTATATGAAGGTTGATGATACATACCAAACCAATCTCCATAAAAGCAATTGGCTCATCATCGTGTCGTGTACGTCTTTCACAAAGAAGCACCTCGCATCATGACAACTCCATGAACACCGAAGACGGTACTCCCAGCTGATTATACACATGCATAGATACATCACATCAAACATACTCATACAAGCCATTCCCCGTTGCATTCGATGGCCCTCTCCTTCACTTTCCTTCCCTGAGCTTCCCTTCCACCCTCAACCCTCAACCCCCTCACCCTTTTCACATTCACCCTCTTATCCATCTGTCCATCCATCCGTTCATCCATCCATCCGTCCACCTATCCATCTTTCTATCCATCTATCCATCTCTAACACCACGACACATAACACCCCATCATCCTCGATCCATCTCTCACGCATCATACATACATATATACATACACCACTCCACATCCTCACCACCACCGCCCGCACCGCCCGTCCGCATAATCACCACCACCGCCCCCCCGGAGCCACATCAAACAAACAAACAAACAAACGAATAATCAGTCAATCGATATGAACTTGAAACGAACCTCTGCAGCAGCTGACACTTCCGTCGCTCCTTCATGATCATCATCGGTTGGGACATTGAGGAATGGCACCGTGTTTTTTTCCGTTTCGGGCGGTTAGGGCTGGTGAGCTGGAGGGTAGATTGATTGGGGTGAGGTGAGGGGAGGTGAGGTGATTTGGGACGGCGTATTTTTTTGGGGTTGGGGGGGGGGGGGGCGTGGGGGGTTGGGCTATCCTTCGTTGCACTCGCGTGCATCGTTGTCTGCACTGTAGCAACTTCGTTTTTGGCGTTGTTGAAGCCCGGTAAGCGTATTGGTGGCGAGGTGATGGTGGTTGTGGTCGTTGTTATGGTTGTGGTTGGTATCATTGGTGTAGTTGTTGCAGTTGTTGTGGCTGTTGTTATTATTATTGTTGCTGCAGTCGCTGCCCCGTCTCAACATCAATCCAGCAACCACCGCCCTCGCACCTCGATCCGCGCTCCCCTGTCCTGGTCGTCGTCATCGTCCATCGAAAATGCTGACGCCCTCTTCCTTCGAGTGGCGATAGCGTCGTAGATGAGAAAGGGTTTTGCAATGTCTTACGCGCCGCGGTGGTGTCGGAACGTTTGCTGAGGATGAAGAAGGAGGACGGTAGGATGCGTAGGAAGATGGGGCGTAGAGTTGGGAGGCTGGCGGCGATGATGTAGTTGGCGGGTTCGTTGATGGTCCAGATTGTCCAGGTTAGGGATGTGTCTGTGTGGTTGGAAAAGGAGGGGTTAGAGACTGGGTTTTGAGATTTGGGGAAAGGAGGGAAGGGGAGGGAAGAAGGAGGAGGGAGAGACGTACTGTTTGAGAAGCTGGATGCGTCGGTTCGGAAGAGGATGATTAGGCGGGCACAGCTTGCGACGAATCCGCTGTTTGATTGTTAGTTGTGTTTTCTGAAGCAGTTGGTGGGTATCTGGATCGGTGTACATAGTCCCGTGCAGAAAGGTCGCCGTTAATGTAAGTTTTGCGGAAATAGTAAGATTCAATCTCCACGAGAGAGGCAGTGGCATGACGAGCATGATGGCTCCAGTGACTACGTTTGAAATCGTCATGTATCGCGCAAAGGCCACCCCGTCGATGCATTTCCCGCCTTGAGCCGATTTATTCCATTCGTAGGCGACGGGGCAGCATTGAAAAACGGCCACTAACGTGTTGGCTACGCCGGTGGCGATGACGATGAAGCCAATCAAGTAGACGCTGATGGTGAAAGGTCTATTGGTCGTGGTGAATACCCTGTCGTAGAGCAAGAGGATCGCGCATTTGGACAATGCTATGGAGAGGCCATAGAGGATCAACCAGGCCATAAAGCTCTAGAGTTTCCGTCAACGATTTCACCAAAGGCAGATGAATCCATAAACCCACCTGACCGAGGATCTTCCTTTCGGACAGATCTTGCGCCTGGGTTGTTGCATCCGGAGCTCCGACGCCTGCTATTCTTGGGACTGCCCCATATAGATCAGTCTCGTCCGGGCAGAAGAAGTTTGAAGGCTCTGCCTCCCCTGCACTCATACAGTCCACTTACACGCAAGAGCAAGCGCGCAGAGTCCGATGGTGGGGATTGTTGCAGTCAGAAGCACGTAGTCGTCTGCTGCCAATGGAACCCTTTTCAACTTTCGTGAGATAAATCGCCCTCCCACCATTAAGATTTGCATGAAGATCAGAAGTACCGCGACAACGATGACCTTGAACGCTCCATGGCCGTAGGAGGTGATGTCCAGGTAGGAGTTCATGTTTTATCAAAGGGTGTCGATAAGGTGGAGTGCCAAGATTGTGGTACACTACTTCAGAGAAGTGGTACAATTCTGAAGAAAGACTGATGGAAGGAAAAGTGATGTGAGACAATGGAACCTTTTTAAAAGGCTAGAAGAGGAGATAGGAGGTGGGATAGGACGCCGCCTCCCGCATGTGATGCCATACAAAATAGATGCTTTGTCTCCCTTACTTCCGACAAGCACGGCAGGTCCATTTTTGGTATTGTTTTACACGCACATTCTTGGGCGACTTGAAAATGTCTATATGGGGTTTTACTCCCTCGTTTTGCTGGTGGATGGCTTGGGAGGTAGCATTAACAAAGAAGCGTGTGTTAATATTCGTAGTTGCTCGAATATCGCCGAGCCCAGATCGGCAACCATCATCCCCAATACGCGGTAAAATATAAGGGAGTATCACAATAGGATCTCATAGAAACAACAAATGGCGGGGGCGTCCCCCAGCACCCTTTGGAAGATGGGTGGATGGTGAGAAAGGGTGAGAACGTCACGACATTGAATGTCGCCATCTACCTTAGGACTGCCGCGATGTCGAATTGAATTTTCCGATAGAGTACCGGAAAATACTAAACGTACGAAGGCACCCGGAACTTGCAGCATTAGATTCCGCCGTCAAGCACGGCCCGTAATGCCAGATTGAATCGGTGGCGTTATTAAGCTACCGTCGGCTTTTGTGGGGCGGTACAACATGTTTTCGAATTTAATGGGAAGGAATCGATCCGCGAGCAAGCCTGGGCGACATGCGAGAGGGAGGTCTTCCCATTGGTTCATTCTCTCGGATGATCTGGATTTTATCAACATCAACATCCCCCCTCCCGGCGTGCCGCATTGGAGGTCAGAGCGCAGACGGTCCGCGTCGTTGCGCCTTCCCGCTGCTTGGGAAAAACTTCTTGGGCCCACGGTCGGGGATCTATCGGTCTCTGATCGTCGACCTGGGAGATCGGCTTTATCTTTTCTCCTTCGTCTGATAACAGTTGGCCTGGCTGGTGGTCTCTTCGAGAAGACCACTATTTAGATCGACAGTGTAGACTTTGGATGTGGCTAGCATGGATATAACAACCGACTTCGTCATGACGGCAGAAGAAAAGAGAGAGCAGAAGCCTAAGAGGAAAAGCGGAAAGACACACTTTGGCGCGTGGTTGTTTTTTTTTTCGCCGAAAGTTTATCCCACTCGCGCTTGCTGTGAAGTATTAGGCTTTCCAGAAAGGCGATTCCTACGCCACACATCCTGGCGGTTTTCGGAAATTTGAGTGGGCGCTGACATTTTAGAAAGACAAGACGACGAGACAGGGATTGAGTCGGTCCGAAGAGGACGTAGACATATCGTGTGGTCAATACTGGCTCGCGCTATGACAATTGGCACTGGCGAAGTATAGGCACACCACGCTTCCCCCATCGGGCAGGTGCTTGGCGATGGCGGGATAGGTTATGTGGTCGCTGCCCAAACGACCTTGCTTGAGCGAGGGCAAAGCCGATTGCGTGAGAATTCGTATCTTGATCATCGTTCGAGGCCCATGGCGATAGCCATCTAGATGCGATCTGGATGGGCATGCATCTGATCTATATTCTACGAATTCTGGTCGCACGTGCTCGCTAGCTCAACGCAGCGAGCTGGATTTCATCGAGTTCAAGCTTTGAAGAGGTTGGTAACCTTGCAGACGAATGCCTCCCTTTTGTCTGAGAAACCTTCAATGGGAGAGAAGCGGTGGCAACTATTTGAAATCAAAGACCATCTTGGGCAGAGACTCCGAGTGGCCGAGCGCCTCTCTTACCAAGTGCAGATAGCGACTGTGTCCCTCGACATCGGAGTATGGAGGTTAGCCTATGGCTGCAATGCTGAAGCACAAACCGACCATGGCCTTTAGAGCTTGCATAGATGAAGCAAGAGAGTGAATGATTTGCTGAAAGCCTCTACTCTAGAGATGGGTCAATTTGGAGTTATGCTTGACCGAACATTTTACTGTTTTTTTACCAGACGCGCGTCGAGATGAGGTAACATGCTGAAAGGTTTCATCGTGGCGTGAAAAGCAATACCCCGGAAGCCCCGAGAATTAGCAATACCTCTATTCTTTGAAGTCGTGTTCATCTAGGCTTAGAGACAGAGTAAGGGTTTACCCTACTAAGGACTTATTTTGCAGCATATTTGCACCTAGAAAGAAAGATGTACGAAGTAGTAAGCAGATATTCATCGAGATGCTGCCAATCAGGTTTAACGCTGACAGCCAAGCCCTATTCCAAACCCGATCTAGCCAGACTCGGCTAAGCTCAAGTTGAAATAGGGTTAGGCCATTTCTTCGTCTTTCCAATGATTTCTGCCCAGAGCTGCAAGCTGCAAGCTAGAGCAAAGGATCATGAAATCTGTCCTCTCCTCACGTATCATCTCATCTTCCCAACGCTACTTCACTGCTTCACGTCTTTGAATTGACTATAGGAACTTTACTATGTGCAGCAGCTTTAGGTATCCAGTCAAGTAAAATCCAAGGCGGTCAGAGAGTCAGGAAACATAAACTTCTGTGGCTGCATTGATGAGTGATGCCACTGCGGCAATAGAACCAGACCATCTGCTCTATCGCACACATGTTGGAGCAGAACTTGCCCTTGACAGCCGACTTGAGCTCTCCGTACCGCCGATACAATGGATCCCCTAAGCTTGAGTGCCGGCATTATCGCTGTGCTACAGCTTACTGGGACGCTGCTGTCACACTTGAACGATATGCGAAACATGACAAAGGACCAGAATCAACTAGCAGTGGAAGCGTCCAATATCTACAGCCTCCTTGTATCGCTCAGATTCCGGGTAGAGCAGTCCAATGCTCATGACCCATGGTTTACGGCTATTCGCAACCTTGGAATGAAGAATGGACCTCTGGATCAAATCAGAGGAGCTTTAGCGCACCTGGTTGCAAAAATTGAGCCAAGTAACGGTGCCAAGGTGCTAGGAAAGCAGCTTATGTGGAAATTCGAGAAGTCTGAGATGAGGGACATTCTGGACAAGATGGAACGAATCAAAACACTTGTCGGCATTGCTCTCACAGACGATCTGTTCAGTCTTTCGCAGGCCATGAAAAGGGAGCTCAACGCCATAGGTAAAGAAGTATCTGGAATGACTGATGGAATCACTGCACTTCATGACGGTCAACAAAAGATAGGCGAAGGTGTCTCAGATATCACATTTGGCGTCACTGCTCTCAATGTAGGGCAGCAAGAGGAGGAGCGTCGTCAAATTGAGAATTGGCTTTCTCCCATTGACTTCAGATCTAGACAACAGGAGATTCTGAAAGGTGCGCAAGCCGGCACCCGCCAATGGCTCTTCGATTCCGAAAAGTTTCGCAGTTGGGTCGATGCGGATCGAGGTACTCTCTGGTGTCCTGGCATTCCGGGTGCCGGGAAGACGGTCACCTCGTCCATCGTCATCGATCACCTGCATTCAAAATACAAGAAGAGCAATGTTGCAGTGACCTGCTTGTTCTGCAATTACAGAGATCGAGCTGCCCAAAGTGCCGAAATTTTCATGGCGAACCTGTTGAAGCAAGTCATACAACAAAGACGCACCATCTCTGCAGCACTGAGAGAATTATTCAACGAGCGCGAAAAGGGTCGGCTAACGTTTGCTGAGTCGGCAAATCTGCTACGTGGCGAGATTAGCCATTTCTCCAAAGTTTTTGTCGTGATCGACGCTCTAGATGAAACTTCAGAGCACGAAGACATCAGGAGGCTGGTGCTATCAGAGCTCCAGAACCTACCAATCAATCTGCTAGTAACGTCACGGTACGAAAAGTCAATCGAGCAGAGGCTCGAAAAAGCCGAGCGTTTGGAAATACGGGCTACGCCTGCGGATGTTCAAACCTACGTCAAGGCTCGAATCCCATCAGAACATTTACTCGCACGTCATATCCAAGCGGATCCAACCCTGCAGGAGACCATCGTGGACAGGATAGTAGACAAGTCACAAGGAATGTACGTTTTTCCATTCGGCTTACCCTGCTATTTCTAGAACGTCCTCATGACTTCCATATCCATCTTTTTGGACCTCTACTTCATGTGTTGTAGAAACTCAGCTTCTCGGGAACTAATCTTCTCCAGGTTTCTCCTGGCAAGGTTTCATATGGATTCCCTCGTGACCAAAACTAAGCGTAAAGATGTTCGCAACGCCCTAGAAACTCTGCCGCCTGAGCTAGACGGATCTTATGACCAGACGATTGAGCGGATTGAAGGTCAAGGCAAGGATTACTCAAAATTAGCCAGGCGAGTACTCCTCTGGGTCAGCAACACTTCCCGGCCATTGTCTCCAGTCGAGCTGCAATATGCGATAGCTGTCCAACCTGGCATGACCGCGCTGGACGACGAGGATCTCGACGATCAAGACCTCATGGTCTCAGTATGTGCTGGTCTTGTAGTTCTGGACGCAGAGACCAACACCCTTCGCTTTGTTCGTAAGTTTATTCTGTTTATAATTTCGGAAATTGCTATATCGGCCAATGCATATAATATGGAAGACCCAGTAGCGATATGCGAATCAACTGAGTATCAGATACAGTGGTCTGACCTGGATGGGCTTTTTTGTTGTTCCCCCATTGTTCTCTTGGATCCAGAGGGGCATCTAGCCAACAGTTTTTGCAAGTAAAGGTGTCCTTGCAATCACTGCTGACCAACCGCACTTTTAGATTATACCGCGCAGGAATACTTTGATCGAAAGAGAGAGAGCCTCTTTGGGGATGTCCACGCCCACATCGCAACGAGCTGTATAACATATCTAGGTTTCACCACCTTTGCGGATGCCGGTTCTTGGATACCTGCTAATGATCCATTTGGACGCGACGAGGAGTTCCGTCACCACCCGCTGACACACTACGCAGTATCATCATGGGCACATCACGCTCGAAAAACAGACGACACCCTTGCTATGGATACCCTGCTGAAGTTTTTTAACAAACCTAACAACGTCATCAGAGCTGCTCGACTCAGTGATCACCTTAGAAGGTACAGCCTCAGCCTCGCTGAGCGTTTGTCGGGCATACAAGTAGCCGCCATGTTTGGATTAAGGAATGCAACACAGAGACTACTGGATTCGGGTTCCTCAGCAGACCCTCGAGACGGCCGTGGCCGGACACCTCTGTTCTTGGCAGCAATGACTGGCGAAGTGGACGTCGTAACACTGCTGATAGCGAGAGATGACGTAAACATCAATGCTCAGACAGATTGTCCTTATTCATTGACACCTTTGTTTGTGGCAGCGGAAGGTAGTCACCACCAGATTATGCGAGTTTTGCTGCAAGGTGGAGCGGATGTGAATATTCGTTCCTGGCGTGGTACAGCGTTGAACTGCGCGGTCAGCAGCTGCAACATAACCAGCACCGAGCTTTTGCTGGAGGCTGGGGCAGATCCTGATACTCGAGATGAGAAAGGCACTCCTGTGATATTTGATGCGGCTAAGGTTCGGCTCGAGACAGATGAGATGCGTCCTACAGCACAGTTCGTGAAGCTCTTGCAAAAGCATGGGGTGAATCTCAAAGCCCGAGACATGTCACAGAGAACCATTCTCCATGTGGCAGCTGAGGAGTGTAATCTCGAGGCCGTACAAATGCTGCTTGCTGAAGGCTTTGATCCTGACGTTGTCGACGATACCGGTCTAACACCACTACACAAAGTCCTCGATTGCCTCCCTCCGCCGTATTCAAAATCACCAAAAGACCGCGAAGAATTTCATGCACGACATAGTGCTATCGTACATTTACTGTCCAAGAAGGAGTCAGAGACTGTTCGTCACTTGGGTGATACTCCCCTTCATACCGTGATTGACAACGTGGTTGACTCTGAGGAAGCAATGAATGGGGCTTATACTGTTTGTGAACTTTCACTCGGGCTTAGGGAAGAGGTTGAGCTTCCTTGGATACTGAAATTATATCCCACGCTATCCTCACCCGATCAAAAGACCGCCGTTGCTCATGTTGGGCTTTTTGAGCTGGAATAGCAAAGCCTTCTAAAGGTGCCTTAGACATGCAGCGGACCGTGATTATCTGTTCAAAGGTGGGCTAATGGCTATGGAGTGGTCTCTTAGTTTCTTCGTATCTTCTCGGTGGAGAAGGGGGGAGTAAAGACCCTCACGAGGGTACCGCAGCTGAGCTAGCTTTGCTGGCGTGGTGCTGCCCTCTGTGGACTTGGCTAAGCGACCAGCCTGGAGGGTACGCCTGGGGTATCAGTGTAGCTTAAGAATGGGTTGTGCCCAGCGTCCGCCGTCATGGGAAGTATTGATTGAAGATTTTATGATGATGAGTATACGAGCATCGGTGAAAGCCAAAAATGGTAATGAGTTTCACTATCCTAACCTAGCCGGCGCTCGGCGCTTCAATATTTTCTGTCCTTCGGATCAGTCACGCCCTTTCTTGCATTTTGATGGGAATTGTGATTGCAGATTGATCTTCAGCCTCTAGGGAGTCCTGCGCTCTTCGCGAGACAGGTCCTGTCATATCTTACAGCAAACCTTGAACACTGTGGCAAACCTTGTAAGATTCAAATCTCGCACGTTTTTGTATCTTGTCACTTCTGCCCGCATTCATTAAATCGTACAGGAACTGGTCTGGAGATAATGTTTGATACTGTCCGTATTCCCACCGCTGCGGCAGTCACCGTCACAAAGGCTCTGGCTGTCCTCTGCGTGGGTGATATCGTGAAGGACATGGCCCCTAAAGCCCTCAGTCATAGCTGCCTGTGGTTTGACCGCTCGCACACGAACTTGATGAGAGCCATCTATGCACCCAAGCTCTCCAACCTACCAGCGGCGCAGATACTAGGCGTATATCAAGCCAAGCACACGGTTAATACGGGCGATATCCACGAATGGTCGTCCTTCCTCGCTTCCACTTTCATCTGCATTCATTCACCGCTGCTCTCTACGCCTGTGCTGCCCTTCTATCCCGATTTGGGTTACCCGGATCTTCCGCAAAGCCTATACTGCTCCTTCTCCTCACTTCTGCGTCTGGGATTGCCAAGGGCACATACCGGCTGCGCATGAACCTTCTCTGGCCCCCTTGCCTGCCTATCTGTGATAGCATCGTCTTCACTCATTCGCAATCGCTAAGAGCTATCTCGAAGCCAACGTCGTCCACGCGGCGCTCCCAGCTCACCAGGTCGTGGACTCTACCACCCCGGCCAGAGGATACTCTCGTCATATGTACATACCCTTTACGTTGATTTTGCTTAGGAGACAAAAGGAGGAAGTATTTTGAAAACTTGGTATTTTTGTTATATATTTGCCCTACCTATTACTCACTGATTCCCCTTGACGTTACATCTTTGCAATCAGTATGTTAAAGCTAGCAATATTTGAGAATGGATCAGGCGCCTTTATTAATTTCCATTGGACATAGTAAAACATGGTCTGGACATCTCAATCTGTCAAACCTTCCTACCAGAAGGGTTGTCCCCACAACCCGCGCTACTAGCACATAATATAAGGGTTTGATGCTGCAGCAGTACTATTCTGGGTAGGTTGTGAGAGGAATTAGGGCTGGTTGGTTTAATTCCTGCCGTAGGGGTTGGTTTAATGCTCCGAGCATGGCCTTGGTATGACTTGCAACCGTCACTTGACAAGCAACCCAAAACAAGTAGAAAAGGATAAAAATGGTTTCGGGGTCAGAAGACCACTACACATTGATGAGACGAATTCTTGAGCATGATTGTGATTACTCGTCACCGCACAGTGTTAGACTCATCAGAACTACGAATACTTGTTCTTGAACAGCTTTTTCTGTGATTTTTGATTCCAAATTTAAATTCTATGATCTGGCAGCCGTGCAAGCTTGATTTTTCTCGGATAATCGCATGCTCGTCAACGCCCTTCTCAAATATTCGTGTGCTCGTCAACGCCCCTCTTTAAGCTTCAACAAAATCAGTATTGTGAATACTCATAAGACACGAAGCATACTTAGAAAAGCGCCCGACCGGATTGTTTTCATGACAGCATGATTGTAAAGCCAAGCTCGATTATGGGCTCTTTGGAAAGCATGGCACGTATTTAGAAGCACGCTTGAAAATCTGCAAGCTGTCACCGTATGGGAATACTAAGTAAGCCCCCCTCCCCGTTTCGCGACATGCGAGATTCCAAGTCGTATCCAATATCCTCCCTACTTCCTGCCCTCCCAAGCTAGACAGTACCCGGGGGGCGCACTAGACTACACTGCATGTTGATCTGAACCGAAGCATTGCCACCAAAACTTATCTCATAAAGGATACCAAAATGGAGCATGTCGTCCCACTTCATCTTCACCTTAGCCTTCTTCAGCATTCTCAATGGTACCGTCTCTAGCATTCTGCGAGGCGGAATCTTGTTTGAGAAGCACGTATCGAAGGAAATCAAACTTGAGCGGAACTTCAAGATAACCAGGCACGGCCTTGGCGGCCGGCAGTGCGTAAATACGACCCGTCAGGGTTCTGAAACGATTGTACATCTTTTCCTTATTCTCATTTTCCGACTTCGCAGAAAGACCTCGCTTGCTAGGATGAAACTCAAAGAGCTATAGATCTTCCATGCTATGAACGAACACCAGCGTCATCAAGTCCTTGAACGCTTTATCGTTGGGGCTTCGTGCCGCAAGTGTATTCGGGATATCGACCGCCGAGGCGAGATGACTGTACACAGCAGCCAGATACACGTCTTTGCATTTGTCGCGGAAATATATGAGCCGTCCGCTCTTATTGCCTGGCTTCCCCACTTTTCCTCTAGACTCCAACCGCGACGTGAATTGCGCGCAGATTCTCCGTGCCTTGGCGAAAAATTGGTTCTGAAAACTCGAGCGGTCGCTCAGGTATTTGCGCATCAGGAGCACCATCTCTGACGAGTCTGGGTCCACGTAGGCGCCGATGGCTTGGTGTATGGCGTCGCCTTTGGTCGCGTGGTCGATTAGGAAAAGCACTTTCATGCCTTGCTGGCCGTCGGCGGCTAGGTGGGCAAAGGTCGGGCGTAATGGTAGTGGGGCTATTGAGTTGGATTTGGTTGGATGGTTGTGGTTGAGAAGGGATGGGGGAAAGAGTTTGGAAGTTGAGTGCTGCAGAAACCCAGCGAGGAAGGCTTTGGGGTCTAGTAGACGCTTTGGGTCGTAGTTGAGATTTTGCGGATGCTTTGCTTTGGGTGTAGAGCGGATGCTGTCATCATCGCACGATGCTGGCTTGCGGTTGGTGGAGGGGCGAATGGCTTTGCATGGTGAGGTAGTGTAATGCATATGGTGAAAGTGACGAGGATCGAGGAGAAGTATCTTATCGAAACATAGTCGCTTTGAGGATTCCTCGGCATTAGTCTCGACTCTGTCTTGGTTGCAAGTCCTAAGTGTAGCTCGCCGAGATAATTTGCCAGGCACGGTCTCAGGATCGGTGAGTGACTGTGAAGATTGATCGACTTCATTTCCTGCATTGGCTTGATAAGTGGGTAGCTCGCTAGGGTCGACGTCAGCGTCAATTTGAGAGTATGGTCTTTTCAAAGACTGCTCTGCATTCATGCTGGTTTGCCGCTTCAGAGTCGAGCTTGATGGGACTACAAACGACACTAAGTCTCGTTGTTGGTGCCCCAGGGATCTTAAGTTGATCCACTGTTGGAGGTTTTTCTGCTACTGACTTGGTCGCTCGGTGTGATGGATTGATATTCATGTATTGGATCCTATCATATAATCATTTTGCAAGAGGAATTTCAACTGATCGGAGTGAATGTTCAACCAAATTTTGTTAGACTACAAAATATGCCGTCGACACGCCTACTAGTAACCCTTAGGATGAGTGGTCATTGCTATGGCACGTATCTCTAAGGATATTTTGATCTTGAGGGAGAGTACTTTGTGCTGCGTTTATGTGGATTTGGCATGTTCCATCCCCTAAGTACTTGATGCTGATAAGCGAAATTAGGTTCCTTCGTGTTTATTCACTCACTGGCCGAATCTCAAACCAGCGCTTACAGGCTACTTGTCTCTTCCAAACAAGCCAGCGTAAAGTCGGAAATATTCATCGTTATTAGCTCCAACTACTTCTGAAATGAGTCCTCATCGCAGAGATCACCCTCAGTCCAATTGTCCTTACCACATAATGCTGAACGAATCTCACAACTGGACAACGAACCCCATCTTCGACTGTCAAGTCACGCCTAAGACACTGACCGGCATCACTTGCTACACCTACCTCATCTTCCGCTTTTTCATACTGCATAAGCGCTACAATATCTGGAACTACGTCTCTGGAAGCTAGAGGCTCTTAGTGTTCTCATTCATGAAGGCATACACATCGGGACCAAGCAGTACTGTAGATAGTTGATTAAGTCGTCTCAACGCTAAGGTTAGCAGTTAGTAAGCCTAGCTAAATCGTTAGCAGGCCTAGATAAGCCCTTAGACGTGCCTCAGCGCTAGAAAAACTCTCTATATCTATATGATATAGACCAAAAGTGTCTAATTAGATAGCTATATATAGACGTAGATAAGTAAGATAAAAGAATACGATTGCTCTAAGTGAGAAGAATTCGAATAAAGAGTTAATTAATAATATAAGACCTATATATATAGTGCTCTCGAAGATACGTATTCCTCGTATATGCGTATATATCTAAAATAGAGACTAAATTATAAGATATATTAACTTATAGTCTTACTATTCGATTAATATTCTTATTTATAAAGATATATATATTAAGATTAAATAGTACTATAAATAATTAATTAAGTTGTTTTAACGCTAAGATTAATAGTTAATAAATTTAGCTAGATCGTTAATAGATTTAGATAGATCTTTAAACGTGTCTTAGCGCTAGAAAAACTCTTAAATAATCAAAAGACGTTATGTGAAGATCTTATAAAAGATTTCGTATAACGATCTAACGATGCGAGTATCGTTAGCATTAGCGCTAATAAAACGAAAGATGCTAATATCTTTATAATATAATAAATATTCGCTCGAGATAAGTAATAATATAGAGGCGATAGAAATTGAACTTTTAGCGTTTTAATAGTATAATCTTCTCGTCGCTAAGGCCCGCCTCGCGTATTAAAGTAATAATTCCTCTACGAAAGAAGTATTCTAAATAATAATCTCTTATATTAAGCGAGATTAATATTTAACGAAGTTAATTAGTAATTAACTCTTTAATAAAAGAGCTCTTATCTAATTAAAAGAGAGAATTATTTAATAAAATCTTTTATCTAAAAAGATATCGTAAGGCCTTTATTATATAAGCGTTATTATTTAACGTTATAACAATAAGTATTATTTCTTAACGAAAGAGATTCGTTTTAAATATTAAAAGTATAAGTTCGAGATATTTCTTATATAGTCTTATCGAGCGACGAATAAAAAATTATTACTTGAAGTTCTAGACTTTACGATTACGTGTAATATATATAAACTCGCTTATACGAAGAAATACGGCGAATATAAAATAAAAGATTATATAGAGCGTTACTTCGGCCTCGTCTTCTTAATTAATATAAGTAAGTATCTATAATAATAGATCTTTAATAATTAAACAATATTCTTTCGTTTCAGTCTCGTCTCGTAAACGTCGAATATTAGCGATAATTCTTTGCAATTAAGAGTTATAAAATATCGCAAGATTCTTATATCTTATATTAACGTAGATTAATTTAATATCTATTAAGTAGATCTTAATAATTTTAATCTTAACTCGTCTTATATTAAGATATACGATTTAGTTAACGAGTGAGTTAACGATCGCGAAAAAGAAAGATGTGCTCTTATTAATAACGTAATAAGCGCTATATAACTTAATAGATATAATATACGTTTTTCGCGTCTTTGCGATTAAATCCCATTAGAGAAAATAAGCTATCTCTCGTAATAATACGATCTAATTATATTAGAAATTCGATAAATCGCGTCTTAGCTCTACGAAGCGATTAAGATATATCTTAGTTATAAATATACGTTAATAATCTTTCGATATCGAAAGCGTAATAAATTATCTATTAGCTTATTAATCTTAGTTAAGATTTATATTAAGATTAAATAGATATCGTATTTTATTAATAGTATTACTATATCTCGTAGTAAAACTATAACTAATTCGCGAATAGAGAACTTTTTAAGATTATAAATATATATATCGTTATCGCAATATAGTATTAATCGTAATTTCTAAAGTCTTTACAATTATAGTCGAATAGCGTAATATACGATCTTTATTTCTTTAAATTAAATATCTTTCTAACGATAACGTGTGAATATCGAAATATTAAAAACCTTCTAAATCGACTATAAGAGATTTTAGTGCTTTAGAATATAGTCTTTTATATTAAAGATCTCTAATACGTCGATTTAAATATATTATATTAATCGATTAATAACGTGATAAATTAACTTAAAATTATTTTAATCTTTTAGAAAGATCTTTTATTATAGTAGATCGATCTTTATATATAATATAATTCTAATAAGTGCTATTAGCCTTCGAATAGTATCGAAAAATCGCCTTAAGAACGCTCTTTCTAAGATTATAATCTTAATAATAAATAATAAGAAATTAATCGCTAACTCGAGTTTATAATATAAGATTATCGCCCGATTAAAAGGTCTTTAATCGTATTTCTCGCTCGAGCGAGCTTATCGAGAAAAAGTCTAATCTACATTAAAATACTATCGAACTTAATCTCTAGAAAACCGGCTATAATATTTATAATATCCTTAATATAATTAATTTTGAAGTCTAATTCTTCACATATAAGATTAAATTATTAATCGTATGCGATCGTAATATTAATTAATATTAAAATAGCGAAGAAATGGTTTAGATAGTAAAGCATTATAATTTAAAGAAGAATTATTATTAATATTTAATTAAGAGCCTTTGCAAATAGATTGAATATAAATAATAATATACGTAGGTCGAAGAATAGATATTGTTCTATTTAATAGCAACCGTTATAGTGAAATCCTAGCAAATATTAATCTAAAATTGTAATCGATATATATCTAAAGACGTCTTTCAGGTCTCTTTTGACGAACTAAGCCCTAAGATCTTATTATAATAATGCGATCACTACGTTATTATATATCGCGTATTTTAGAGTTTCTTAATTCTAGAGTATATTGTTATTAATTAAGATCTCGTATAAGAATAAGAGATTATAAATACGTTTTTAATTATTATCGTGCTTCAAAATTAATCTTAGCGGCGAGTAAACGAATTACTATTTTACCTAAGAATTAATCTCGATTAAGCGATTATACTAAAGCTATTTTTAAAGGTTCGCTATTAATATATTAAATATTATAAGGGCTAATTAATAATTATAATTGCGATAACGTAGAATTTAATCTCGATATTCGATTTTTACTCTATTTCGAAGAATAGCCGAAAGAATTTTTACGAATATAAGATCTAAATAATTTTTTAATTAACGATTCTAATCTATTACTCGTAGCGAATCTTAATTAATTAAATCTAGATCTAATAAATCGTATAGCGCGTATAAGAATTCTTCTACTATATATAGTAGTAATATAAATATTTATAAATGCGTTGAGAGTTATTTATACTTAAAAATTTAATTATTAAGCGAGGTGAGATTAATGCTTAAGACCTCGGTTTTAATCTTATAATACGTATTTATTAAGTAATTTAGCTAATAATTAAAATAGATATAAATATATTAATAGTACTCGCGTGAATATCGTTTTTTATTAAAATTTCGATATATAGCGAAGGATTTAAAAGTAGAATCTAAGTTCTACTTGATATCGATAGAGGCGATTATTTTACGTAGCAGGAGATCGCTATAACGTCTATCCTCGATAATTCAAATTATAAAATTATTCTAATCGTTTAAGATACGTGGGTTTATAAACGTATCGTAATATTTACGAATAAAGTCGAATTTATATAAGGCTAATAACTTAGTTAGACGAAAATAATAATCTAATAGTATCTTTTATAGACGAATAATTATTATAAAATATATATAATAATATATAATCTAATTATACACCTCGAAATACTATAATAAATATATTATCTTATTAACTTTCTAAGCATCGTTTGTATTAGCGCGATTAACGTATTCTTAATTTAGCTTAATAAGATTTTCGAATTTAAACGTCTTAAAAAAGATTTACTTAAAATACTTAATATTAATAACGCGATAGCGTTTATAAAGATTAAGAAAAGAATATATATCTTTAATATATATAAAAGAGACTTTAGAATTATTATTTTTCTCTAAATTACTATTGGGCTTAGATAAATAATATCGATAATAGCGATAATAATAGCGAGAGCGTGACTTATATATTCGATATTGCTTATATCGATTATATTCGTACTTGGCGAGGCGTTCTTTTAATTTTAAGACTTAATCGCGATAACTAAAAGCCTTAATATCGATTTTCTTAATTACGCTTAAGCTAAGAATCTTTAAAAAGAATATCTTCGATATTATAAACTTATTTTTATAAGATCGAGCGAAGTGAGAGGAGAAAGAGAGTGTAATAGTCTTTGCGAGCGCTCTAAGTCTATTAAGAGTCTTTTTAAAAAAAAATTTAAATATTTTAAAGCGTCTAATAGCGATAATTATAATATAAGAAGAATAAAATAATTAAGAAAATTAAAATAAGTGTAAGTGTGAATAAGATAAAAAGAATATATGCTAATCTAATATATAAATATTTAATAATTTAGAATTAGTTAAATAAAGATTATAAAAGAATACGATTGCTCTAAGTGAGAAGAATTCGAATAAAGAGCCAACTAATAATGTGAGATCTATACATATAGTGCTCTCGAAGACACGTATTCCCCGCATGTGCGTATGCATCTGGAACAGGGGCTGGATCATGAGACACACTAACCCATAGTCCCACTATTCGAACAAGCAATCAGATGAACTCTTGTTCAGAGCACTGCAATTGCTTTGCGAGGTTTTGAGATAGTGGAGCAGCCAAGAAGGCCGGATCTATACCTACGGTGGAAGTGGAGGGCAGCATGACACGTATTAAGTATGAGAAAGACAGTGAAGGTCCTCAGTCTGCGCTGTAAATTTCTGCAGTCATTCATGTTAACACTTCTGGACCGGCTGTGTTCGACTTATGATGCTCTCTAGCTTTCTACTTCTTTGTCACTCATAAGAACGGCAAGTTGAAATCTCTAAGCACGATAACGTGTTCTTCTTTTTTCAAGTGCATACACCTACTTGGTTTTCTTAGATTTTCGATCTGGCTACCTTGTTGAATTGTGCCACTCCAATGCAATGATCCGGAATTGATAGCCTATATTCACAAGATAGTATTCTTGCAATATAAACGACCTTGTTCGTCACGCTTACTTCATCAACTGCAGTCGTTCTTAAGAAGCCACAAAATTCATTTGAATGCTGTATTCATGTCCATTCTCTTGGCACAGCCGGGATTCACTGTTCCACACTCACCAGCTGGAGGATCGGCATCTCAGGATATTTAAACCCCCCCAACTTCTACCAACATTATCTCCCTTTGCTATCCATCCAACGTATACAGTCATGCTTTTTCTTCCCTTGACTTTTTCTACAGCATCTTACCCGATCATAGTCTTTTGCTGGCATAGGTAACGGACAAAGCTTACAAATAAATACACACTTTTGATTTTCTCTTCATTGCTCATCCCCAGAGGTGTGTTGCCTAGAGGTTCAAGCATACCTACATGATGGAAACAAATTCGCCTAGCCATCCCAGCTAGCAGGACCACTGTCAAGTTTCATGGATACATCTCAACTTCGGTGGGTTTCTTGCCTCGAAGAGGGTCGAAAGATTCTTCATTCCGTATTGATTAGCCACAGCCGCTTCTCCGTCTGGAAATGATGGCTGAGAGAAACGACACTCTCACCTTCTAGGCTATGCCAACAATTTAGCACTGGGAGTCTATTCTTCCTATCAGGTACCTTGACTGAGTTTTTGTATTTCCTCTCGTTTCTGCGATTTTGCAAACACACCTCATCCACTGGTTGTTCTTTTCCAGTAACAGAGAATTATAGCTTTTGGCTACATGCGTAATATGCTTTAATTCATCGCTTGCTCGACAAGACAATCACGTCGAAAAAAGGCGTATCGTCTTAAAATCGTGTTCTTGTTATAGTTCTTGGAAATGATTTGTCACTTTACGGTACAAGTACTGATAAGCTGCACTGACACCCTCACCAATACGATCAAGCTTTGAAGTATCTCTTGTGAGCTTGTCGAGGACAGAGATTCTGCGAGCATAGTGGAACATGAAACAAAGGGGTTTAAGGGAGGAAGCGCACTTAGAGTTTCGTATTCTTTACATTTAGATTGCCGGACTGAGCCGCCAAGAAGGATCTAAGGCACAAGACCGGCTCAAACTGTGAACCAGCGCATGGACGTGTAAATAAGCAGCCGAGAAATATGTATCGGTGACTGCAAAAGGTACTCACGAGTGAATCCGACGCGGCGCCGCTTTGACGTCGACTGACACGCCCGGTGAGAATTCTTTGAAGCGAAAATCTGAGCAAGCTCATCAATTCCAACACCATGATGCTGCCGAGCTTAATCAGAACATGTACAGTTGCCCAGTCGGACGTTCAAGTCCTGGGGAGCGCGAGAAACTGTCGGCATTGGAGAATACACCGCAAGCTGTGCCGGACGTCGAAGATCAACACACCACCTTGACATCGCTTATTATAGCCCATCGGCAGGGTTTTGCTTTTGGCAGAAAACAAAAGGCAGGATAATGCGGGTCCTGATCAATGTAGAACAGTCGATGCTATCTACTCAAAGCGACACACTGCCCAGAAGAGATCGGAAAATTCTCTCGCCCGCTGTACTGCTCGTGGTTTATTTTGTTGGATGACTTAATGGAGATCTGATCATATCAAGATTGTCCACCAGCTTTTAAGTGGACACTTCACGCTCCTCTTCTTCCTCATTGCTGGACGTTATAGAGGGCGAATCTCACCACCACGTCGAGAAACGCGCGACCCGCAGCACTATTGATGACCTCCGTGCCCATGTATTGTCTTCCGTCCCGTATTCTGGTGGTGGTTCGCCTTCGGTTCGCACTAGCTCAATGGCTTCCACCAACAACTATCTAGCTAGTGTGTCATTGATCGCCCAGATTGCCCAGCGAAACGTGAAACGAAGCTCGTTCAAGGATATACGCCAGGGTGCAGCGATTAAGGAGTGCAATTTTGGCTTCACGGGCCGGCAATAAAGAGGGATGTGGAGATGGAAGATGATGCTCTAATTTCTAGATACTGACGCGGCGGGCATGCCTGAATAGGATGGCAGTGGCGGTTGGCATGGATGAGCGATGGTGCTGTGGCTAGGAGATCGATTTCAACCACCTATAATCTCTACTACAATCACATTGTTCCGTTTCATGGTCTCTGTTTTCACCGCTTGGGCACTTTGCATCTTTGCCAACTTCCCTTTCGACTGATAATGACTTTATTCATTTCCACCAATTATTATGAGCGAATATGTTCACGAGATTCTGATATCGTTCAGGCGCAATGGTGCTAGGAGTGTGTTGAACTGGCCTAGGCGTCCTTACAGTGTCTCGTCAGGAGTGACCATTTCTTTCTTCGCTTGATAGCGCTACCGAGACCACAAATGGCCGAAAACAGAGAGCCATTTGACCTAAAGAATTACGCGCATCAACCCTCGTGAACGGAGTGAGGTAGCCGAAGTGCCAGATTCCGATCAGGAAATCTGTAACACCATTATGAAACCTTTACGAAATATGCAGCTTCACAGTCCCACAAAGCGACTCTTCCTGTCAACACCATCATTTTCGCAAGACCAAGGCTGATAGAGCCTCGAGCATGTCGACTCAAGTCGTGTACCTTTCAGCGATATGGAGTGGATAAGACTATCTTAGTATTGGATTTCACTTCTCAGTACTTTTCGCTAGACCTCGCACCATTCATAAATCAACCAATCAACGTGATATGAGAAAAGGGCTTCATGGAGAGCATCTCTCCACATTCGTTCCGATCTCCCACATCTCGTTCTCACCTTTCTCGCTACGAAAGAACTCTGCTAAAGATCGAACTATGATCAAACAGCTTGTGTCATTGTTACATGATTTTTGAACCCTTTCTTCACTGCGCCCTATCTTCGTCTTGAGTTTATGAAATTCTCTAGACCGTATGACCTTTTGTAGTGAGCACGCGTCTCTTGTTAGAGAACTTTAGAGGAGTTAATCGGCTTCCCGCCGAAGTCGAGTTCCGCAAGCGCTGGAGACTCCCGGAGGACAAAGTCCTCAAGCCTAGGGAATCACAAAAGACCATCTCGGAGACATAGTGGAAGATATCACGCTAAGTAGGCAGGCGTTGTCACACATAAACATCGCCATTAACACCCTTGTTGACCCGATGCGCTGCCGCTGGTAATTTCAACCGACTTTTGACTTACTATTCACAACTACCGGAGAAGACTCAGTACTTTGATACCCAACTTATCTGTGCCCGATTAGACTCTATTACTTACTATGCATCTTCCCTAACTATTTGGCGAGAGGTATACGCCGGCTTTCATCATAAATGATTACGAAAATGTTGAGCCAGATTCGATGATATAGCGAGCTTGCATTTATCCTTTACGACCATCAAACTATCTCCATCAATAAACTTGCGAGCAAGCCATTTGTATACGCTCATTTCAAATGAAAATCCGCTCAAATCTAACGGAAGTATTCGCTGAAGTTCGAGCTCAGAGCGAGCGTTTCGTACTACGAAAAACTCCATCATGTTGCCTATAAGATCACTGGAGACGGGTAATACGAGCGTTTGGCCATGAAGGTTGCGACGAAAGAAATGGATTATCTTCTTCTCTACTATTTGCAACATTACCCTATTCACTTTCTGTCCTTTACATTGTCTCCTCCAATCCCTATCAAGGAGGTTAATTGAACGGATAGATAGATAGTGGAGAGAGTCTGGATAGCTACTTCTCTGACCACAGAAATTGATTCCTCGAAGCTGCCTGTTATTATTTATAATCATCGCGGCATATCGCTTTCAATTTTACAATCACTGGCTTCAACGGTCGCGTCGGCGAGCGTTAGGAATAGCAGTAACATGATAAAATCGACTATGACCAAGCAGTTGAGTCAATGAAAATGCCTGCAGCTGGTGCCCAGGACCCTCGTGAGGAATGAGACAAAGTGAAGGTAACCGAGAAGTAAGGTTGGTATTGTACGACTCGTTGGACATGTCGCTGCTCAGCTGGACATCCTACTTCTGTTCGGCCCTCCAAACACCGGCAAGACGATGATGATGAAGTCCATTGTCAAGGTCCTCATACAGATCGCAGAAAAGCGAGGACTGAACGTTGCTATCGTTACAGAGTCTTACTCTGCTGCGGACAAAGTGGGGTGGACAAATGCTAAAGAATGCAGACGACTCTCGATGAAATTTTAGACCAGACTTCAGACTACCTCATACCTAAATATCCACAGCCAGGCAATCCTAGAACAATGTCACTGCATTCCAGCAAACCCATAAGTAAGTATACATGCACGGAGAACAAGCAGAAGGAATCCTGTTCTGAGGTAATCGACCGATTCCACTGCGGATATGAGCCCACGGTAAGCTCCCGCACCGAGAGGGGGCAATGGCCTAAACACCTGCTACTTCTATGACATGCCCGCCGGTTTCCCTACATCACCATGGACAAAGTCGTCTGACGGTTTGGCAGATATGGTGAAAATGATTGGATACTCATGGAAGCAGTACGACGATACCGTGAGCAACATGACCGGAGCAGATCATCTCTGGGAACACAAAGAATACGGAGATGTGCATTATGACACTCCATGGAAATGAACTCGCCGTGGATCCTATCATTGTTTCTGACAGGAGTCCCGAAAAGTGTCTTCATTGCTGTGATATTGCATCCAGTCCTTGGACATACCCGAAGAAATGCGGTATCCCACTGCGGGATTGACCCGTCTCTAGGACTTGAGCGTCTTCATTTTCTTCTCTGGAAGCATTTCCATGAATGCTGAGTACGAGTCCCACCAACAGTGGTTGTGATCTTTCATTTGCACGAGCACCACGATTATAGGTATTCGAACCGGCATCGTGATTACGACGTCCGTCCATTGTACCAAGAGGATAAGAGCCGTGCAATTAGGAGTATCCCTACTATAGGATCTGGCAGCAGAAAATGAGGCCAAGCGGAGGGACGAGAAGATAGGTAATTTGAGGGAGGCAAATAGGAGGTTAACGTGGCGGTGGAGACTATGCGAGGTCACTGGCTGGATATCCAGTAACATGTCTTAGTCATTGGCACTTTAAGGTGATACTGACGAGAATTGAAACAGTTCCGAGTGGTCAATTTCATTGCACTCACACCAACGAAAGAAGAGTTACGCCTATCAAAACATAATAGATTGATGCTGCGGACTGCGACGTAGTGGTGGTCCTTAGCAGCTACACTACTTGCCCACAGCGATTAATGTACTCGTACACCGATAGATAACTTGCGCGCTGTTTGCTCAACTCTGACAGGTCCTCACTGCGACGAAGATACCTCCTCCCTCAGGATGCCAAAAATCCACTTCATCATAATCATTTCATGTTGAGTTAATTCTAGATTCAGACGCGGGAACAAATCAGATGGTGACAGTATGAGATTTAGATTTCTATCCAATCAATTTTGTTGGTGGGGCCTATTTGGGGGGGATGGGAGGGAAAAAGCTGTGGGGCGAGCATACGCCACGTCAGCGCAAGGATGTGTATCAGCGTGTCTTGAAAATGGGCAAGCTGGCCATGGCAACAGCTTCACTAGGGATGATCGCCAATTCGGTTCCGTGAACCAGATCCTCTCAAATAGCACTCTTGCCCACATACAGTGGCAACGCTTTTATGAAACAATCTTCGAATGGGCCTGCGACGATATTTCCATCTACTGTATTAACGAACAAGACCAAACGTCGAATGCTTCAAACGATGGAGGAATATGACCAACGACGACAAGTTTAAACAACTTGAACTTGGCCAATTCTATCACTCATTCAGCTGATTCGTACTCCGCCCACTCAGATTGACAATGTCCTAGGGAAAGGAGCTTACCGGGTTGGGGCAGAGCAAGCACTCACGTATGGAAAGAAAGCAAGCGATCAAACAGCCTTGCGCGACCTCATTCCAAGAGAAAGTTCCGAACAACCTTACGCTGGGGAAGAAGGCATATCTACGCTTGCACGACGGCTACTCCGTGCCCGGGCTGCTTAATAGGAAGCTATCTATTCAACGTATCGGACCTTTCACTATCAAACGCCGAGTGGGCCGTCTCGCGTACGAACTGGAATTATCGCCTATTATGAAGATATACCCGGTCGTATCAGTAACACTTGAAGCTCTATCCGAATAAGGAAGACCCCTTTAATAGAACCCGCGATTATAAGTCATCACTCGAGATAAGAAGTTGCTGGGACAATCTGCTGCGCTATTAGATAGTCTTGGAAGTCTATTAAATACATGAAGACGAAGAAGTAGCGAAGAGATTTCCACTAATTCTAGCGAACATTAAGATATATAAACACGGAAATCACGAGCTAAGAGTGGGTTTACTGTGCGAAAATCAGACCTTAGAATATAACTTTGCCGCGGCGGCGGAAAGAGCATAGACTATATACGACAAACTCGAATTCAAGAAAACAGAAGCAAAGGCCTTCAGTCCAACAACTGCACAGATATCAGACAAAAAAACTACTGCCTCAAAGCGTTAGCTTAGCAATTATTATTTCGACGCGAAGATCAGAACAGGACACTCTTTGTTTGAATCTCGATTAATTAGTAGCACTAGCGAGACACACTTCAGCACTGGAAAGAGAGCGCGGATCTTCAGAGAGAAATTCGCTATCTCTTCCGAAGGGAGCTCTATTCTCTTCTTCGACAAGCTAAATTCGCCCCCGCGCATAAATAAACCCATAATTAAACTAAAAACCGCAGAACAAATATGACACCCTCCTTAAAGACAGCATCGCTGATGACTTCATCTTTCTAAGCCGAGAAGCACTTAATCCGCCACGATAGCAATCTACTGCGGAAACAGAATTACTACAACTAACAGCGCTTCGAGCGCAACTGGCTACTACACAGGCCGAGCTCGAGGAAACCAAGTTCGTGGACATGATGTTCCAAAACTCGTGGAGAGGACCAGAAGCATAAGAATGCACATGCGACCAGTGAGTTTCTTACAGAGCTTACACCGGAGCTGCACACTATTTCATCTACTTTGGCATCTGTTGTTGCGTGCGGTTCTGTATACCCCGCCGTCCGCGGTGTTATACAGTCTTAGAATTGAGCTTCTTTGGATATCTACCTTGCTCGTCTTCTATACCATTGAAGCCGAATCTTGGGTTCGCATGACAGCAGCAGAATCCGAGTAGGTTCGCTGCGTAGCTTTAATGGCTATGTTAATTAAGATTATCCTGTCACTGACTTTCATCATCATATTTCGAAGTGACTTTGATGTCCAATGACATCTTTATGACACTTGTTACGCTCATGTACGTACCACTTCGATTAAAGTTTCCACTATGTCCTCTCCTCCTGTCCTAACAATCTTTTACGTACCCAAAATGGTGGCAACTTGGCGGAGGCAACCAAACAGATCAGCCGCGCCGATGCAAACGCATGGCTGTTGGGATTATCTCCCTTTAGACGAAGACTTCTTTGTTCATTCAATATGTGTCCATGAGCCAAGTGCGATGCGACTGCTGCAGGATCATAAATATCATATTTGCTATGTATGTGTTGAGTAGCGCTTGAGACAGCGTGTGTTTCGGATGCTGGATGGACTTCGTATGTTGAAATGGGAGAGGAGGTTCCGCTGTCTCACGCATTGGCTGTCACCACAAATGATGGCATCGATAGAAATAGGTAATAAAGATCTGTAGACAGGGTATATCCCTGAGCGTCGCTATTGTTCACATCTCATCGTTAATAAATTCAGAGCCGTATCAAGTCAGGTGCGAAAGAACGACCCTAGTGGGGACGTCGGAAGTCAGAAGTGAGGGATCAAAGATGCTTCAGCAGACTCCAGACGGTCTGTCCAATGAAGATCTCAGGACGGACGAGCTTAATCGGACCGTGCGTCGAGTAATTTGTTTTCGGATACTTTATTGGCCTGCTACTGGTCGAAAGTCCGATGGCGAGCGATCATAAATGATATATTGCAAATCGAGCTTACCTAGCCTGGCCAATACCCCAAGATCCTATCGCAGTGTATGAGGTGGGTACGAAACACCACAATGCAGCCTACACTGCCTTACAGCTCGTTCAATTACCGGTCTGTGAAGATTACTATCGTCGTTGTACCGATGCTGGGGCGATCTGCATGTCTTCGGGGCTTCAGGCAACGGCAATTATCACGTCGTCCTGATGCAATTGAGCTACTTTAACCTAAGAAATGGAATAATTCACCGTTCTTTTTAAAACAAGTTTCATTGGCGCTTCTCTCGAGGTACTTAAGGCCTGTTCTCAACCTTTTTATCTATCGTTGTCCTTTATCGTTGTCCTTTATTTTATTTCTCTTTATATAGCAGTATCTCACTTAATCTCTGTTATATCGTCAAATAGTTACATTAATTATTCTTATCTCTATCACTGAGCTCTTCTAATCCCTTCCCACTGTGCTAACTAATATCAATTTAACATCGCCAGGATGCATGATTCGAAGTTGCCACCATTGTAGGGTCGCCTTTTGGCCCTTACTCCACTGTACTACAAAAGCACACAGTTGAGCGTACAGACCAATCGAGTTTTTGATCCTCGATGTTTCTGGGGCCCATTGCTGTGAATCAGGTTACTCGAGCCTGGATCCAGCTATCAGGATGTCACCTCTGGTCTTGTCCGCTCTTTTCTTATTTTACCAAATAGGGCGACCGTGCGGATAGGCAAGGTCACTAGTGGCAAAAAACCCATACTGCTTGCGTGCGCACTGCGTATAGGTATATAAATTGTTTGCAGTTGGAGAATGCTGGCGCTGTCGGGAAGATTGATCAGATGAGGGTCATTTTGGTGCGAAGTCGCGTCGACCTCGGTCTTTCCTTTGCCAGGTAGGTGCTTGAGCAAATGGTACCTCGAGCATATCAAGACAACAACGGGGGCACTAAGTGGTCAATGATACGAATGACGCATTTCCCAGCTTCATTCGACGTTTTAATGGCCCAGCCGGTGGGAGAATCGCTGAAACCTAAAAGAAGCGGGTTTTAAAGAGATCGTAGAAGTCGCTCCTTCGACCGATGGTGAAAGTGCCAGCCTGGCGGTGGCTTTGTGCCCAACCAAGAAGATGTTCTGGGAGTGGACAGGACAGACGGTGCCGCAGCCAGACCGTGAGAAGAGCTACGGTCAACAGTACAAAGAACTACATAAGGCGTTCGAAGACCGGCGGAGCAGGATTGCCGAGGGTACACTTCCAGTTCTTGCTGGAGTGATGCAATGGGGTTTCTCGGTGGATGACTGGAAGACCGTGCAGAAAGATGCGGTGTACTATGAGGCATATAGAAAGGTCACAGCGCTTCTTACACCCGAGCACAGAGAATTACTTAAGCAAGATGCTCAGGCTTTCGGATACATTGGAATACATGCTGCACACCTGGACGTCCCAAAATGCTAACTTGTAAGCTATGACCAAAATGGGGAGGACATTACCGGCTCCGTGATAACCTCACGTGACGGATAGATTTGATCATGGGTGCGTGCATGGTAGTGTGCGAAAGAGAGATGACTGGGATTTGGTGGTCTACGCTGCCGACTGAATGGAGTATTCGGGCTGGAACGTGCAAGATCTGGGGATCTAAACTCACCGGTGGAGCTTTGGACCGTCGAAGAAGTTGGGGAAGTTGCGAAGAGCTCTGTCCTAAAGCTACCCTATAAGCGTACCTAAGGAGAAAAGTTTGATTTAGACCAACGTGAAAGGACGCCATCTTGAAGCCACTAGGAAGGAATAAATTGAGGTTTTTGAAAAGGTGAGGTAGTGGAGGGCGAAAATGGTAGATAGAGGAGCGTAGTGGACAATAGCTAGTAACAATTTCGAAATCGCAGTACTCTTCAAGTTTGCCCTAGAGTAGTGCGTGTGACATGTCTGGTATTTGAGGTTACGGCCGATGATACCATCCCGTGTCATGGACACCATCTCGCGGTCAGTGGGCCAAGAAATCCATACTCAGTAATCTATAGATGTATGTGGAAAGACTGGGAAACAGTCTGGGTATGGACTGCCACATAAAACGCCCTTCAAGGGGCGCCAATTTCTTGAAAATCCATATGAAACCAGACGTTCTTTATTTGTTGATCTTGTCCCACTCAGGTTGTCCCCCTGAGAGCAAAATATTCATACTCCTTCAACCGTGATTCATCTGAACCCTTAGGTTTCGCTACTAGTACGAGATACCCTGGCGCTATTGGTTTGATAGATACTGCAACTGCGCTCGACGAAATGGTAGTTGAGCGGTGGTAGCTCTGACGAGGATGCGGCCGCGATGACAGAGAAATTTTGCCTCTCGGTACTATAAGTAAATCTCAGCAGGATGAGCCTGTACCGAAGAGTTTGTATCTGGATCTGTCTTGATGCGCGTCCCTAACGTTGCCTTGATATGGAAGCGTCCTGCGACAGTATCAATTTACGAAGTAACGGAAGCGGGAAGACCTACCTTTGAGTGAAGCATGTCTATCTGTTGCGTGAGTTCTGGTTAAACAGGCCTCTAAATTGTACAGACTGGTTGGCGACGTTACCCTAAGTTGTAGACCGCTGAAAAACGACTACTCCAGGTGCGGGCTGACCCTCCTTCATGGTGGCGATGTGACAGGAGTCTGCAAAAGTTGATTTATACTTAGTGGTCCCGCTCTCTACAGATATAGCGATCAAAGGTCTCGGGGATTGTGCGCTGTAACGACGTATGTCGAAAATTTATTGTGCCTCTATAGATTGGGTAACTGTATACTAGCACGAGTCCGGAAACCAGTGGATGACTTACAATATCACAAGATCACGAGATGTAGCTGATTGCACGCGGGTTCCGTTAAAGAAAGGCTAATTGCTGATACGTATCAAAGTCTTCGGCTTCAACCGGTCTAAAATTTTCACTCGGCAAGGCTATTCGCCTCCTGTCAAAATCCCCACGAGTCCTTGGCATCAAGGCAGCTGGCGTCATTGAGGAATTCCCAGGATTTCAAGTTACTTTTAGGGAAGGCAACGCGTTGGCGAGAACTACGGAGGCATGGGTCGGGATATCCCTGGTGGATATGCAGAGTACACTGTTGTGCCCGCCTCGCAGGTTCAGCTTTTCAAACTCGCCACCAAAATCTCTTGGAATTGCATTGGATGTATTACAATGAAGACGACTTGGGGCGCATTATTCAGGGTTTCCGACTCCAGGTGAAAGATCGGTTGCTGATCCGGGGAGGCTCGACATCCTTGGGGCTGGCCGCCGTTGTCATTGCGAAATGTAGCGGCGCTTTCGTTGCGGATACCTAATTGAAAGCCAGCTCGAGAGCAGTTGCTGCATGCCAATGGTGCGGAGCAGGTGTTCATCAACAATGGGACCACTGCGAACCACGTCCAACAGGCTGAGGGATTTTACAAGGTGCTGGAAATTATAGATGTGACTACTTGAATGGACTCACTTCAATGGGTAAGGGAAGGGAAAATAGTGCGCATGGTCGGCTGTGTCAGCGGCAAGTGGGCATCTGACGACGAGTTGGGTCCCATGGTATCGATACCGACAGCAGTCAGTCTGACCGCTAATCATAGTACTGCGAAGGCTTTCATTGAGACTTACCTGGAAACGATTGTCCGCCAGATTGGGACGGAAGCAACTAGGAGCCTCACTGGAAAGGTTTCGATGCATTAGAGTATGGACGAAAACGAAGCAGGTGGCAGGGTTGTAGTACTGATTGATAATCAAAAAAAAAAAAAAAAAAAAAAAAAAAAAAAAAAGAAAAGGCTCAAGCGTTTTCAACCTCGATTGAAGCCTTGCTGGCTCTGATTGCAGTGCCACATTCCTCATAGACAGACGTAAAGGCTCTGATCTGCCGTGTAACACCGGTTTATGCTGGGAGAAAGACGGGCAACCGATGAGAACCTGCGAGACACGTATATTCCAACAATCAAATTTCCTACAATTTCGAGTCTTGTCATCCTTCATAAATGTTACTGTTCCTATTCGTGATATATCTATCCTTAAACAAGACCTCTTTCCATTTTCGCGTAAAAAATCGGGAGGCTTGGCAGGTCGGTCTTGCCGGCGAGACTGGCGAGGTGAATCATAAAGTCTCAACAACCCCAATTCTGAGAGCTCTTCTCCTTGGACAGATATACGATTCTCGCATAGAGTACTCGTGTAACATACATCACTTGTACCGCACCAATTACTGTTCATCAATAGACAAGCACTCACACTTAAGTTACTGACATTGCACCGACTAGCGCAACGGCCAGCGTATGAGGCCCGCCGTTTCCCCATCCAGTACGCGTTAATCCTCACTCTACGACCTCTGCAGCTTCGACAGCTAGTATTCCTCTAAGATGGGTGGAAATGCATTTCGGTCAGGGCCCCGTCCGCTGAATGTTGTCCGCTTGTCACCAGAGCAGTATATCAAGCTGCGAGATCATTACCAAAGGTTTACCGTTTCCCACCTTCCTATCTTGTTCCGCGTTGCTAAATCTCTTGGAAGCATACTCCTGACGTTCTACGAGCGTGCTATTGTACCCCCCGAAGCTCCAGAAAAAGATTATCATGGCGACATAGATTTCCTGGTCCAGGAGCCACTATCAAATTTCACTATCCAGGATCTTGCAACCGAATTAGGTGCTAAGGAGTCCATGAAGGCTGGTGGTATTATCTCCTTTAGTATCCGAATATCGGAAGACAAGACTTTTTCCAGCTCGATATCCATCAGTGCAAAAAGAAAGATTTTGAGTGGGAGAATGTCATCTATTCATATGGTGATATTTGGCATATTATCGGGTCTGTGGTGACGCGCTTTGGGCTGGCGATCAACAATACCGGCTTGCACGCTCGTATTAAGGAGATTGAGAAAACAAGTAAGAAAAACTCTCTGCTGCTCTTGACAACCAACCCGCAAAAGATGATGGACTTCTTAGGCTTGGATGGCACTCGGTACCACTAGGGATTCAGTACTCTCGACGAGCTCTTTGAGTGGGCTGCCGCTATGCCTCTGTTTCGAAGGAGTATCTTTGAGAAAGAGACCGCTAGTGGGAAGAATGAATGTGTAAAGGGGAAGAGACCAATGTACGCTGGGTTCGTGGCGGAGTGGCTGCCTCGAAAGCAAACCCTACATCCGAATCCAGCACCGCTGGAAAGGGGGAGATGGAATGATAATCAAGCAGAGGTACACACGTCAGCTGACACTTGCATCTCGGAATTGTACACTCTCTAGTCGACGGGTCCGCAGCCGAAGGGAATACAGGGGTCTTTCCAATAGATGAGCGGAAGGACGTGCTCACGAAAGCGCTATTGAGGTTCAACAAGCGTGAACAGTACCAGATATTGTTGGATGATTTTCGGAGGAGAAGCATGAAAGACGCAATGTGGAAACAGATTGCGAGAATACTTCCACTGCAGGGCAAACAGCTTGGTCAGGCGATGGTAGCTCTCAAAGCCACGGTGACATGGAAAGACGGCCACCCTCGGCTCAAAGTGCAGAAAGGTCGGTGGAAGAAATCCCGGTTCTGGATGCTGACACAGTGGACGAGGTCCTACTTCCTTGGGTCAGGGAACACTGGAGTGAAGCCGTGAGATTATACGAGGAACACGCGCATTAGTGCTCACTAAGCCCACGCGGGTATGCTAGCGGTCTGAAAGGCAAGTCCCGTCTTTAGTACGCATTCGAACCCAAGACAAGACCGGAAACCGAGGCAAGATGATGTCGTCAAAATGGGAATCCCACAATGCGTGCGTCGCCTCTTTACCCTGGCATGATGGATCTTCTATGTGTAACCAAGGCTCTCTCAGGTCGAGAAGAAGACAGCCAGCGATGCGAAGATCATTCGATCGGAGCAATTCGCACAAAGCACTGGAGATCATTACTTACTACCTTTCCGCCCTGCCGATGGAGTCCGAGCTTTTTAAAGTCGCGTGACCAATTTTGCCCCTATCTTTATCCACAGAAAGCTCCATTAGCAGCAACATCCTTTGGCTGGAATCCATTCTTCAGGGCATGAGATAAGTCAAAAGATCAAGCCTTGAGTTAGAAACAATATGTTGTATATTTTCCGAGCCGGCATCAATCATGAGGATCGAGTTTGGGAGCTTGAGGTTGATGCATCGCAGCTTCCCACACTGTCTCCAAACCGAGAACCGAGGCCCCTTATAGGCGAACAATATGCATTAGCTCACTCGCGATCCGGAGGCAGCCAACCAAGAGAGGAAAGTGGCATCAAACGGACCTCGGCGCACTGGCTCATCCTTCCCGCCTTGACCTTGCCAAGACATGGGGGGTGATCTGAATTGCAGTGTCTATCTTATCTCTCAATACGAAGTACTTTGGCTATCGCTTGACTCTGGTCCAGTCACTTTGAGACATTATGCACTAAGACCCATGCATGCATACATCGTCTGACCTGGCCTGCGTCCGAAACGCGAAAAGGAGTTCCTTTTAGAGCTTTTCGGGTCCGGGAAGCATAGCGGAGACATGGATGGTCTATCGTTTATCAAAGTAGCTTCGCGGCTTCTCAGCAGCTGTAGAGGTACATACATACCCCGACTTGTAGCGACCTTCTGCGCATGTACATGCAGCTTCCCGAAGAGATAAGACTTTTCCCCTCCTACCTCACATTGCTAGCGAATACGACCCTGCTTCTGTCCACTTACTTAAATCCCATACAACGCCCATGCGCTTTTCCATCCTCCTTTCAACTTTCTTGTTGGACGGCCACCATGTCTTTCTTTACGAAGCGCTTTGGTAAGACCACAAGCCCGGTCCGTTCGGAGGACCTTGGATCTGGCTCAGATGTTATCAAAGAAAAGGACTCGGTCGCCGTCAAAGCGACTGGGGCCGAGCTGACGCCCGCCGACGAGCTTGAAACTGCTGCGCAACTCAAGGCGATCAAGAAGAAGCACGAATGGGACCCAAACTTTTCCGAAGAACTCGTAGATGACATTGAAGAGGCTACACAACAGCACGATGTTGGCGGAGAAGTTCGCTTGATCAATGAAGTCATTGAGAATTCGCCGTACCCTGAAGTTCGCGCCGCTGTTCGGAATGTGAGTTCTCCTACTGGTGGATTTGCGCATGCTGATAACGGGTCACAGTACGATGAGGATGTTCCTGTGGACACGGTCCGCGCGTGGGTCCTTGGAATGCTCTTGACTACAATCGCCTCTGGCCTAAACGCGCTTTTCGCTTTGCGCCAGCCTGCCATTACTATCACTTCCCTAACGGTCCAGCTAGTCGCATACCCCCTTGGTGTCGCATGGTATCACGCCATGCCTAAGCGCCAGTTCCGCCTCTTTGGGAAGTCATTTACTTTGAACAACGGGCCTTTCAACATGAAGGAACACACAATCATCGTGGTCATGGCCAATGTCAACGTTGCTGGTGAGACATTTCTCGCTCCATTGAGCGCAAGGTCTGCGGCAGGAGCTAATGTCTTTCAGGTGGTGTGGCATATGCCACTGACACCATCACAGCGCAAAGAGGGTTTTATGGACAGGACCTTGGATGGGGATTCAACATTCTACTGTGCATCTCGACTCAAATGATGGGATATGGTCTCGCGGGAATCTTCCGTAAGATTTTGGTTTGGCCAGGTATAGCAATCCTCTTCCATCCCGTGATTGGCAAGTTCTAAAGGAATGCAGCTGCTATGATCTGGCCCACTACTTTGATCAACACTGCTCTATTCTACGGTCTCCACGATCAGTCAAAGACGGACCCAGCAAAATGCAACGGCTGGAGGATCTCACGCTACAAATACTTTTTCATCGTTTTCGCCTGTTCTTTCGGCTGGTATTGGTTCCCAGGCTTCATCGCGCCTTTCCTTAGCGTCTTCGCATTCGCCGTCTGGATTCGCCCCAAAAATGTTGTTGTAAACCAGCTGTTTGGAGGATGGACTGGAGTCTCGCTACTGCCAATCACCTTCGACTGGACTCAGATTTCCGCCTACGCATACAGTCCTCTCATCCCACCTTGGCACGCAATAGCCAACACTACGATTGGCGTGGTCATATTCTGGTGGATCACAACTATTGCGGTTCACTACTCGGGTACCTGGTACTCTGATTACCTTCCCATCAGCGACTCTCAAGCATACGACAATACCGGCAACCTCTACAATGTCAGCAATATCTTGACGCCAGAATACACATTGGATTTGAATGCTTACAAGGCCTATTCACCACTGTTCCTCTCTACTACTTTCGCTCTGACGTATGGGCTCTCCTTTGCAGCAATTGCGGCTGTAATTGTCCAAACGGCGCTGTTCCACGGTCCAGATCTGTGGAAGAGGGTTCGGAACATTCGGACCGATGACGAAGACGTGCATCTACGGTAAGCATAACGCTCGCTCCGTCCTGCCTTTCTCATCTTCTTTCTCAAACCAAAAGGCACGTCGTTGGAGTGAAAAAATCTTGCAGCTTCCCATGAGCCTTGCAGGCGGCCTTTTGAAAGGAGATTCTGGGTTGCTGACTCCAATTTCGTCCAGAATGATGCGCAAATACAAAGATGTACCAGAGTGGTGGTATGCAACGATGTTCATCATCATGATTGGCATATCTCTGGGGGTATGCTTAGGGTATCCGACCAACATGCATTGGTGGGCTTTCTTTGTATCTATTATTATTGCTGTCATCTGGTTTGTCCCAATCGGTCTCATTCAGGGCATGACCAGTATCCAAATCGGACTGAATGTCTTTACGTAAGTTTTGCAAATTCTGAGCCTGCATTATCATTATTCCGAGCAACCTGACTTGTATTTGTATAGGGAATTCATAACTGGATATATCCAGCCAGGCCGTCCAGTAGCCATGATGCTTTTCAAAACCTACGGCTACATCACGATGGCGCAAGGCCTTTACTTCACCCAAGATTTAAAATTAGGCCAGTACATGAAGATCCCATGGCGTTCTCTGTTCATGGCGCAGACCATCGCCACTATCTGGGCTTGTATCGTCCAAGTGTCCGTCCTCGAATGGGCTCTTGGTGGAGCCATCGCAGATGTTTGTACGGAGCACCAGACCAACAAGTTCAACTGCCCCAACGGTCGCGTCTTTTTCAATGCTTCCGTCATCTGGGGTCTCATCGGTCCTCAGCGCATTTTCTCCCCCGGATCCATCTACGCCAACCTCCAATATTTCTGGCTGGCCGGCGCACTGGCTCCCGTCCTCTTTTACGCCCTCGCTCGCGCCTTCCCCCGGGCTCCGTTCCGCTATCTCTCCGCTCCCCTCATCTTCGGCGGCAGTGGCCAGATCCCACCGGCTACTCCTCTCAACTACCTCACTTGGGGCATCGTGGGCTACATCTTCAACAAGTACATCAGGAACAAGTACAGAGGCTGGTGGATGCGCTTTAATTACATCACTTCTGCGGGATTGGATACCGGACTGGCTATCTGCACCATTGTCATTATCCTGGCGGTCAACCTGACCAATACCTCTATGCCGTCCTGGTGGGGGGTCAGCGTGGCGAATAACAATATGGATAATTTGGATACGGCGGTTAGGGTGCCGAATCCGAATCCGAGCGCTACGGGGAGGTTCTTTGGTCCGACGGTCTGGTAGGCGCTCGTTTGAGAAGCCATGGTGTTAGGGAGGGGAGATTGTATTGTAGGATAGGGGAGCGGAGTTTGTGCAAGGAGTATGAACATGCCCTGTGACGAATCTCCTTTTTCTATCAGATAGTTGAAACCATCATCAAACAATTCTCTTTTGGGGGCGGTCTTTCAACTTTATCTGTTACAACGATTGAAAATACGGCTTTTCAAAGTCATTCATTGTCGACGATTGCACATTCGATGCATTAGCTCGCCTCGACGACGCATTGGACTTTGGCTACGAAGATCACGGACATTGGAATCTCGTGCCTTGGTTTGCTGCAATATCGGTGTCTTAATCGCCTTGTCCTGCTCCGCTGCGCTGCATCTGCGACTTTATGTATCGAACAACGATCCCTGGCCCTATCCCTGCGATTACCACCACTCTTATCCTTGTGTCAGTCTTTCTCCCTCCTTTCCTTGTTCCTCCATGCCCTTCTTCCTTGCTTCCTTCATTCCCTTCCTTCCGTTTCTCCTCTCTTTCGTACATCCTTCAATGTCGAAATTGAGTCAGTATTATACCCCCCCCCCCGGGGGCCCTCTAACCCACCAACCATCCAATGTTCAGCTCTTTACCTAAACGTTTACCTCTACCTCTTGAGCTCTCACCCTCCGACCCCGACCCCCAAGCTCTCTCCACCTCCACATGCTGCCTACATATACTGAGATCACATCACATTACGTCATATGGCATCCCTTCACATTGCATCATTGCAGCGGCTAGGATAAGTGTTTGCCTCTGCTAACTCATAGGTCTGCTGTTTGTTGCCGATGGCGCGGACGTAGAATGTAAGGAGGGTGGGGCGAGATAGAAGGGGTTGAAAGGATGTATGAGATGAGCTGGTGGATGGGTGGTTAGGTGGATGAGTGCATTTGGATAGCAGTGTTTATGGACCAAGAATAAGTGGGTGGATAGAAGGGTGGTTGTGTTTGGTTGCGTCGGGGCATATACAGAGATGGAGAAGGGGGTGGGCGCGCAAATAGTGGTATGTGCGTTTTTGTATATAGAGGGGGAAGATGTTGGTGGATGGGCCGTGCGTGGGGCTGTAGAGGACAGGGAGTTGTACGCACTGTTTCTGTGAAGATGAAGGATGGGAGGGGAGATGGATGGTGGCGGTATTGAGGAGGGGAGTCGGAACATGGCGGAAGGAGGGTGAAAGGATGGTGGAAGAAAGGTGGTGATGGTGGTGGTGAAGAAGAATTTATGCGTAGGCAATGCACTTGTCAGTGGATGGATAAACCGATGGGTGCTTCTGGGTATGTGGGGATGACGGAGGGGTGGGCGGAATCTACGGGTGCGTGCGTGCGTTTGGGTATGTTTTGGGGGAGAAGACGGGGGGTGGATGGATGGATGGGCTTCAGTATATAGAGTGGGGATATGATTGAAGTTGGGTTGGGTGGGTGGTAAAGCCGTGGGTCTTTGAGGTGTTTGTGGGATGGAGGGTGGGAATGGTGATGTGCTGCTTGAGGGTGAAGGGTGGTTTGGGGGGCCGGAGTGACGATTTTGGTGTGAGTGATTGTGGTGGTGGAAGGAGAGGCGGATTGTAATCGTACTCCTATGTGTAGGGAGAGTTGTCTGCGTGTTGGCAGATTAGATTCGTGCTGCAGTTGCATGCTGTTACCTGTGTAGCTATGCGTTGAGAACATCTGGCTCTAGCATGTGAAATGTAGGGGTTTGTCCGGTCTTACGTCTGTTGGATTTTGGTTGTTAGCGACTGGGAGGTTTGCGGGGTGGAATTGGTGTGGTCGTGAGATGTACCAAGGAGCTATCACATATCTCAAGCACCTTTTGAGGGTTACGTATTGACACCGCAGAGGCCAGCTCCCGGAGACTTAAGGGTCGCAAGGAGTATGCAAGCCATATGAGTATTAGTCGTACTTTTTCCTTGTATTCTCTTGGCATTTGTCTTAGCAGATCCGCGTATAGACCTTCCAGTGTTTGAGGTAAGGTTCGCAGAGCATCTTCCATCATCTGGTTGTCAAGGCAATTCAGAAGCCGTTGCTCCACTAGAGTAACCCAGCGGAATCGCCTGGCTGAGGTCAGCGAAGGTTTTGATAGATGTAACTACCTGCGGACGATATCTTTCGTTGCCGCCTCGCATCTTGTCAAATATCTTCGATTTAAACTCATTCTTCTAACCGTCATCCCCCTCGGTTATCCGATCGATGCAGCTCTGCAGAAATAAATCGACGTCGCCAGTGACGCCCTTGGCAACGTCCAATTGCGCACACCCTCCAAAATACTTCCGTATATCAGTCTCATCGCGACTCGTGATCATAACGTGGATATTCGCATGCCTTTGGTAAAACGTCTGGAGCCATTCCATGACAACCTTTCGCTCAGAACATGATTGCGCTTTAGTAGAAGCGAGCTCAGCTACTATGGGATACTCATCTAGACCATCAAGCACGACAAGGGCATGCTGATCATTGCTGTTGAGGCCAACTATAACCGCATCGAGCGACTCGATAAGGCTCGCTCTAGTTGGCCGACTGCCTACCATGTGATGCTTCTCCCAAAGCTCACGGACATTACTGGGCAGTGTTTTTGCTCGAGCACACAACTGCCGAATGACGGATCTGAGCAGATTTTCGATGTCAACAGAGTCTTGATTACTGAACGTGAAATACCAGTATGCCAAGACATGATCTGAGTCGCCCGCCTCCGAAGCACACAATTGTTCAAGATCAGTGATGATGCTTGAGCTGGCAAAGACGCAGAAAGAGTCAGCCACTAAATTCTACAATATGCAGAATAGGAACCTTACCACAAGACACTCTTTCCGCATCCCGCTGCTAGCCTTTTAGTAGAGATAACTTTGCGTTGGGGGTACTTACACTTTCCATACAGCCACAACATACTGCTATCTGATGTTTTCCAATCTTTGTACTCCGGCAAGCTAAGGATCCAAGCTCCTCTGCCAGGCTCCCTTCTCTGAGCTGCAGAGTTTTGACTATCGGAGAAAGAGTACTTTGAAAGCCAATCGAAAATTCTCTGCTCCTCTTCTGTGAGTGTCCTAGTGGCAACGTTTGAGACTTGTTGAGCCAGTCCCTCGATCCTAGCGAACATAAAGTCTACCTTCACCACTAACTCCATTCCTTCTTGCGCGCGATATTGCTGCTCGATGATGTTTGTCCATCTGCTCATTTTCTCTTGCTCGGATGTGAGTGCTCTTTTGAACTCCTGGAGAGGCTGCTCAGCCAGTGCAGTGAAAGAATTCAGGATCCTTTGACCGGTATTTAGACTGTTTTCAAAAACAATCTCTGCAGACAACTCGAGTATTGCGACGTAGACACCAACGATAGTATCTTCCAGATGTCCGGAGTCGCACACTCTTCGATCCCGGTAGCTGCGTTCAACAGCTGCCATTAGTGTAAGAGTTTCGGCCAGAATTCCACAAGCTTCAAACACATTGTTGCGTAAGTCTGCATCATTCTGTACCATCTGGAGACCAAGTGAGATTATAGCCCATGCTCCAGCTGCATGCCCTGTTGGATCGGAAGCAAGGCAAGCACTGATCAGCTCTTTACACTTGAGAATAGATTTAAGGGCGGATTCGAAACCCTTCTTGAAAGCCATCTCCCATCGTTTTCCCTCGTGCTTGTAGTATGACGGTTCTATCTGCTCTGCTACCTTTTCTACGACACTGCAACCTTGAGGTTCCTCAATTTTGGAGAGTAGGTCTTGCTTGTCCTTACTCAGCTTCGCGTATGCTTCTTTCCATAGGTCCCGGGTCTGCTTGGCATCTGCAGGCACTGCTTCATCCAGCCTGTTGGCTTTGGGCACGGCGGAAATGGCCCCATCGCGCAGCAACGGGTCCTGCTGCGCAATCGCGGGAACTACCTCTTCAGAGTTTGTGACTTCATTCTCGTTCGAGTTGCTTAGTCGAAGATGCAGTTGGTCTGGCTCTTTAGCGGTAGAGACTGCCCCGTGAAACCAGCCGATTTCGGATTCATTTGAGTCTAGCTCAGCAGTGACAAGAGCGGCGGGGTTGGGGTTTTCATTTCCTGCTTCACTGGAGACGCTTGATTGGGGCGCCAGCCTAGACTTGCTCTCCCGACTTTGCGTATAATCTCCGAATGTTTCCAGAATCTCTTTTACCGGGGTTTTTGACTTGGACGGACGTTTGAGACAGCAATACATTGCGATGTATCACCACTGAAGTAGGTCACTTGCGTCTATAGTATATCTAAACGCTCAAAGGCTCTTTCTGTCGTGATTTTGTATAGGGCCGGTAGGCTCAAAGGTAGAAAGTTCGGAGCCCTCGGAATGAATAGAGGGATCGAGCTATGAATAGGGGGTAGCGTAGCTCTTGTCATTGCTCACGAGGCTGTAGAATGAAAGTGCACAGTGGCTGCAAAGATCTCAGTTGGTAACCTATCAACTGGCAGCAAAAGATGGCAGTCGATGCACGAATTGCCTAGAGCTGCAACACAACCCATCACCCGAATGCAGCATATTTTCGACTTGGCAATGGAACTGAATATGTGGAAGGCGAGACCGCACTCTACCGTGAGGCCTATGGCGAGAATAAATCATCCCGTCACATCGGCAATATGATTCAATGCAAGTGCAGGCGCAGCAGGAACGCATCCGAGGGCTGAGCTTATGGATTGCGTACAGATTCAGCAACGGCAATGTTGATGGTACAGCCTTGTGTCATTGACCTTGGAAGTAGCAACACCAATGCTGATGGGCCAGCCTTGTCACAGACTTCGAACCCCTGCCTATACTTATCACCTGGGTTCTTTCAGATTGGTCCTGTCAATTGGTAGAACGCGCACCCCCTTCTTCTCCCCGCCCCCCTCCCATCTGCACGTACCCGTGAGAATCTGCATGTTGTTCCGAGTACTACCTTCGCGACAAGAAGAAGGGTCCCTCGGACATTCGCGGTGCACTCCTGGGGTGGGTGCCACAAGAAAGCCTTGGAAGAAGCCGATTCATGATTTTAAGCAGATAGATGGTTCTGTGGATGGGGTGGTTGCTTCCTACTTCACACTGAAGAAGTTGGAGAAATTTGAGAGACTTCCAACGGCTAAAGTACCTACCCGGTACCTTTCAAGCGCAGAACCCACAATTCGCAAATCTGTATTATTATACCCGTAACGATTTGTAATATACCGTGGACTCTGCCTAGCTTGGCGCCTTCCCGCGTAGGAGTGGTGGGAGCTTTCCATCGGTATGGTGTCGCGGGACCATGTAATTTACCACTCGCCTGCGAAAAAAAAACCCTGCACCGGATAGCGCATATAATCTCGCAGCTCGCTCGTGTTTTAATGCTCAGTTCTCTCCTTCCCCACGACTCATCATGTGAACCTCAGCCGACTTGAATATCCCGAGCCTTAGAAGTGTAGCTTGCAGTTCCTACGGGCCAAGACGCTCTCGTGCCACCTGCCTTTTCCTGAGGACTCATTCCATCCCGTTGAAGTCGCCCGCAAAAGAAGATAAAGGAACAGCAAAAAGAAAAGAAGAGGAAATCAGAAACAGACAGCACCCTAGAAGGAATAGCATTATGGCTTGAAGATGGGCCTGATACGCCAGTATGAAGACCCGCTCCGCTCTCCTCAAGAAGTCCGCAAAAATGGTGCAACTAGGAAATCTGTTACAGAGAAGAAAATATGAATCAACAGTCATTGCAGTGTCGATGTCGATTTTCATCTCGATCATGCTGTCTTTGCTGAACGAATGAATAACGCAGTGGCGAGAGAGGATTGGTGAGTTTTGGTTTTACGTATCGTGGGGCGTATTGTGAGTAGTATGAGTGAGCGGCTACAGGCGTTTGGCTAGAAAGATTCGTATGATATAGGTCGCACATGTCTCTAGTCTCTGGGAAGGGGTGCAAGTTAGATGGTTAGTGATCATGCAGACGGGATACGCAAAAAAAGAATGCGTCCAATCTTGTTAATTTACAGTGGAGATTGCAACGGACTACGATGCAGAAAGAAGATTCCTATTCACACATGAGCTGACCTCGTATGTCTTTGCCGCCTGCGCAAAATGCTACAGTAGTCCTACAAATATGCAAAACCTAATCCGTATGCTCCTCCTTCGGCATCTCCACAATATGCCCATCAACATACAAATTCGACAGCTTCGGCCCCGGATACTTCGCCCGAGCATTGATGAACCACCACACTGTAGTGAGAACCAGCACCCCGACTAGGATCACGCTGTTGTAGTTCATGGTCGATTCGGTGGTCGGATATACGTACGCTGACAGAGCATGGCGTTAGTGAATATCTGGTAAGGTACAGGAGGGTGATTGACTTACGGAAGCAGAACATGATGTTGAAGAATATTATCAGCACCACTGAAATAGCGTTGACGGCATATCCCACTGAACCCATCCAGAAGGGGCCTTGGGGGACGTTCTTCCGGCCTGTGAAGAGATGGGGCCCGATGGCTAGTGCGTAGGATACAGACGTGAGGATGATGAAGGAGCCGACCAGGTCGGTGAATGCGGTTTTGCTTCCTAGCTGGATCGCGCCGAAACAGGTGCATAGAAACGCAGCGAGGACCGTGGCGGGGACGGGACAGCTGAGCTTTTCGTTGACTTGTGAGAAGAAGCCGGAGAAGGGCGTTGCGTTGTCGCGGGCTAGGGCCCACCAGATGCGTCCGACCTGGCCATGTCAGCGTTAATTTTTCGATAGAAGAGGGGATGCAGCGTACTGTGAGGAACGTGCCAAGCACGCAGATCATGATTGAGAGGAAGACAATCAAGAGAAGGCCGAAAGTGGCGCCTTTGTTGCCGGTGGCCTGGGAGTAGACGACTGCGAGAGGGAAGGATCCGTTGCTGCCTACGACGGCTGTCAGGTCGTTGATGCCATAGAGGATGGCGATGGCGTAAAGAAAGGATGCTAGGATACATTAGCACGTTGTTTTCCGGATATTGTGTTGAAACATACTCAATGTGCCTAGAATGATCTGTGCTGCTACAGCGCGGGGCATGTCTCTCGCCGGATTTGGCAATTCCTCAGACATGTGCGTCACAGCATCTGGCGTGCCGATTGTGAAGGCGCCATTGAGAACGCCGGTTAAGAAAGTGACACCGTTGTTCCACCCCGCCGCATTATTCTGACTAAAGTCGCCCCATACAGCGGAGTTAGGAGCATGCACCTTGGGCATCGCAGCGACTACGATAATGGTCACGATTCCACCAACAATTACAAGAAACAACCCAATCTGGTTCAACAATGGCAGTAATCGGTTACCAAAAACGACAAGCGCGCAGCAGGACCAAGTTATTATGATGAAGGCAACGTAGACGTGCCATGGCTTGATGATCAGGTCAGGGTGGAAGACGGCGTACATCTGCACCGCCACGTTTGAGGGAATAGATACGATAGAGGCGAGATCGAATATCCAGCCGAAAAAGTTGAGGGAGCCGGTGAAGAATCCAAGAACGCGGCCGTAGCGGGGCCCTGGCGTCACGGAGGCCCAGTGGTAAACGCCGCCAGCGGAGGGAATGGAAGAGGTGAGCTATAGAGTGTAGGCAAGATGGCTAGTATGGATGAAAGCAGGGTTGATGGACGTACCTCGGCAATAGATGCGGCGATAAAAGCATAGTAGAAGCATGCAACCAGAAGCTCGTAAAGAACACCAGCCGGTCCTCCATTATCTACAAACCAACCGTTATTTAGGCTTTCTCGAATACTGCGGATGACGAACTTATAGAGACAGCAATAGAGCCGCCCAATGCGACCCATGCATTGTCAATGGTGAGGGCTAATCCACAGATACTGAGAAGGCCATAATGTCGCTTCAATTGATCTCGATGCCCGGATGCGTTGATGACCTCTCCACCCTGGATGATGGAAGTCCGTCGATCGATATCATCTATCTTTTCCAGGTCGTGGCCATGTAATTTTGAATCCTCCCATGCTGCATCTTGGTTCAGCTTTTCCGTTGCCATGATGGCTCGGTTCTCGGCGGTAGATTCACGCTAGCTGTTGTCGGTTAGGCTGGAGTGGCAGTTCTTATCGAAAATTATATATGATAATTACAAGGTACTCACCTGCGGGCGCCTTTTGATAGACAATAGATAGGTTGTTTAAAAGGAGAAGGAAGTTGCAAGAGATGCAGCCGTAAGATTGTCAGGTTCAAATCCTTCATGGTGACGTGGTGGGCGAGCTGCACAGCTCCTATCTTGAAGTGGTTATGGTAGCTTGTAACGGCGTGGGCTGTAATCTTGCCGCAGATAAGATCCCGCGTGTGGATGATCCCAGGTTATCAGTAATGCTCATCGTAATTTCGCTCAATCATGTCTCAAGCCTAGAGGTCCGGGTATGTGAAGTCATCCTGCAGTCAAAATTACCGAATCGAAGATTGTAATCTCTATCGTCGCTGATTGTATTTGGCCGTCCGATTCAAGTAGTACTTCGTAAGCCGGCTCAACTCCTGCGTCTCTGGTTTCATGGTTGGTGTAACTAATCCGTAGTCTTAGAGCTGGGTACATATTTATCAACTAGGAAACAGAAGCAACGACTTGCTAGATTATAAAAGGCAGTCGACGAGAATCCGTGGTGGAGACGCATGAAGCTTGATACGGGGATTGCGGTATGTAAAAAGATGGGAATGTTGATTGTGATTCTCTGCAACTCTTCTGCTAGGCGGAGATCATCTTCGCGGAGATATGCTTCTCGCAGAGATGGTCTTTGGCCCTGCGTCTCGCGAGTCGCGGAAACGTGGGGAGAGGTATGAGTAGAGCCCGGAGGGTGGGATGCCTTTGAGGGTCCCCCACAATTTTTCGTTTGGGACCTTCCTCTTACGGACAAGAGGACGTCGACATATCTGCGCTGGGGTGCATTTAGCGGCGCGAAGTTGTAACAACATATCACGGCAACATACCGCACCTTCATTATTGTTATAATCAGTCCACTGTCACTACCTTCAGAGTCTAGTCCCCCCAACTGATGCGGATGACAGTGCTTAGTGACTGTAGATCCAGGGGGCGGGACTCTGAATGTAAAGACTACTGTGAAACTCCCTCTACGCCTTTACGGTATTGGCCAGAAGGTCTGAGATCGATTACTGTCGGTGTCACGCCTCCAGCCAGACTGCAACAAGCCTAAACATGGTTTCAATGCGAGATGCGTAATGCCCACAAAGGTGGTATTCCAAGTATATCCTGTTTTGAGTCTTAATAAATCATAATATCTAAAGCTTTTCCGCGTTATGACTAAGATGTATTCGACTCATTAATGTGCAATTTCAGTAAATCTATATAGCAGCCCCTCACCAACTCATCACTGTACCCTCCGCGATTCTCTCCACTTCGAGGAAAGCCAAGATTACAAGACCTCGTTTACTGCTTTTTGTTTATTAGCGATCCACAGAGCCACACAGCATTGCTTCACCACCATCCATCTGCCCACCGCGAGCATCCTCTTCTACGCCTTGCTCAACTGCTCGTTCCGGAAAAATGATCCAAACCCGATCGGCACGGCCAGCTGGAGTAACAACGCGACCCAGAACCACGCCGAAGCCAACCCTTCCCGTGGATTGATGCAGAGGTTCGGAAACACGCTCCCGGGGCCCAGTCTATCCGGCGCTGTGGCTCGTGCAACAATTGTCGTCAGAGAGCCAAGAATTTGCGCAGCGATTAGCGTGAAGAGGACGTGGATGCGCGTGAGAGTTTGGAGGAGTATCATTCCGAAACCTGAGGGGAGGGGACGAAGGTGTTAGCCAGATGAGAGGAATTTGTAGGTGCAAATTGTGGGGAGGGCAGTGCTGGGGAGAGAATGAAAAGACAGGGACTCACCGACACCTTGGACTGCATCCAGCACCCCCAGCCACAGCCATAGTGACCGTCCTGCCAGCCCACTTGCGATCGGTCCTGCTGTCCAGGGCAGGTAGTGACCCATGCTGGAGGTACTCCAAAGGATCTGTGCCCAGCGAGGGGCACCCAGTCCCATGGCAAATACAGGCAGAACCCACGAGTGGCTTTTGGACAGGTGGGAGAAGATGTATAGAAATACGATCCATATGCCGACGAAGAACACAAGAATCAAGATCACAATCTGCCACGCAGGCACTGCTTGGTTCGACCATAGGTATAGCCAATTCCGGCCGTAGGGGGCGGACAGAAAGTAGTTCTGTATCACTACGACGACGAAGAACCACTGCAGGGACAAAAGGTCAGCTAGACCGACAGCACCAAAGCCTCGGGTACAGGAAACATACTATGATTATCTTCCGTCTGAGCAGTGAGGAATAAAATGCTGGAATATGGCCTGGCGCTTGACGGAAGTACGTTGGCAGCCCAACGAACAGTACCACGCCAACTGTCCACATCATCAATCCGATGATGATACAGACGGGTACGATGATCTTGGGGTATGAATTCGGGTTCGCGACGACAGATGTCATGTCCTGTGCTTTGGCGAGCGCGGCTCCCCAGTACCATAAGGCGACCGTATAGATCTGCTGCGTACCTTGGATCACACAGGCTCGATAGACGAAAGACGTGACTGGCGCACCGCCTACGCTTATGTGAGCTTCACTGAGGCCAGGATGTAGGCAGGCGCACGTTGATCATGAAACTCTCTCGTTACGTACCTTCATCTGCGAAGTTGACCGCAAAGTATACTGCTCCACTTGCCGAGGCCAGAGCATAAATACCCGTCGCAGCTTTGTGGAGCGCGTCTGTGTTACTGGAGTCGGGTGCTAGAGGCGAAACGCCAAGAAGGATGAACGCTACGCCATAGAAGAAAAAAGGAAGAGATACGGTGTAAACGGTCTGCAGTCGCCGGTAGAGTAACCACCATCCTAAGGACGTGGCTAGATAGATCGATGCAATGACGTACAGCTTGCTCGCTTTCTCACCAACTGTCCCATTCAGAAGCGTAATCTGGTATGAATTGGCGGCTATGATTTGGCCCTAGAAATATTTCGACGTAAGCACGATCAGTCGCTTGTTTGAAGCTGGGGTAGATTTTCTCACAAAGGCTAGCAGGAACGAATAGACAGGCCACTCTCCAATTTTAATGCGTAAGACTCGCTTCAAACCTGTAGGGGGTTTGTGCTTATCGCCTAACCCGAATTCGTCCCGTATAGCTTTCTTCTTCGCAACTTCTTGGCGCTGATTGGGAGCCCCAGCCAAGGAAGCTTTCCTCAATTCCGCAGCTCGGAGTTTAGTGAACCATGACTTCTCGCTTTCTAACAAGAATTCCTCGATACAAAGACGGTGCTCGGAATTCTTCCCGTTTAGCGCTCTAATCTTCTCCTTGAATTTGTCCTCATACCTCTGTTCTGGGTCTGAAAAAAACGGTGTTAGGTTCTGTAGAATGCTTTCCGAGCTCCCTTCCTTAACATCGGAGGTCCTTAGGACAGTGATACCGCCGTGCGGGAAGTAGTGTGGCCCCAAGCTGGGGAACGAGTCTACCGCGTGAGGAGTACGTATAATATTAGGCTTGGCCTCCTTCACGCAACTTATGGCGCTCGAGGAATTGCTAGCGCTGAGGGAGGTAGCAGTAGTGTCAGAAATGCCACCACTGACGGAAACGTCACCGCTGATAGAGGTAGCAGTGGTAGAACTTGCGGGAAAGCTGAAACGAGCTCTGGACATACGAGACCGTGGCGGTGTCGGGGTTTTGGGAGGTGTATAGTACCCAAAGTTAGGTGTAACGGGGGTCTTGGGAGTAGAAGGTGATTGTGAGGAACTTTCATCGCTAGATTCTGGGCGAGGTTTGGGGGATTGCAGCGCTCTTGCTCGACTCGAGCTGATTTGCATTCCCAGTAATCGGACAGCTTTCCTATCATTTGGTCGCAATTTTATTGTGTTCGGTCGTGGTCTTGCATCTATTCCACCCTCAGCCAGAGTGAATCTCGTAGGAGGATTGGGCGAAGAGGGAGAGCGGGGAATTGGGGGCCTTTGACTACGGTCGTTTGCCTCTTCATCACTTTGGCTTCGGACTGCAGTAACATCGGTTTTCGTAGTCGAGTCTAGGAGCAGTGCTGGCGGGGCTTTGCGTCTACTGCTGGGGCCTATCTTGCTTCCAAGACCGGGACTCGCTCTAGTGAGCAACCGCCCTTCGGAGAACGAACTTAAGACTTTGCCCTGGTCCGAGATTTGGGATATGCCAGAATATGGACGTGCCTCTGAGATAGTACTTAAGAATCCGCCCTGGTTTACGGATTGCACAACTGCGGAGCGCGGACGCTTCGATGATGGAACGCCCGTTTGCAGCACATTCAACGTGCTTGGAGTCTCCAAAATCGTCGAAGTATTTGGGGAATCAAAGGTCGGCCGCTTTTCCCGGGCCGCTTGCTTATGACTAATCTCTATGGCCGAGGACTGAAGCTTTTCAAGATCTTCGACCCACTGGCTGACCGGGAAACGCTGTTTAGTGGCCCGTGCTCTCATTATGGCGCGGACGTCCGATTTTGACCTTAGCGCATTTTCTACTGCCGTCTTGAGTTGTTGGAGGAAATGTCTGGTAGTCGTGGATTCAATGGTAAACCACCAGCCGGGCGTATTCCCGAGTCCTCCAACTCTAGCTCCTGCCCGAAATTCATGGTCAGCGATGTCCTCTTTGACGCAAAATTTTGGGCAAGAAAATATCAAGCGAGTTGGGACAATAGCCCTAGCAGCACATGCTCTGCTACGAAAGATGGAATCGCAGCACTGCAATGCACGTACCAACGCATAACACGCCTTTGCGACCAAATTCCACAGCCACTAGCCCAAATGGCTCATCTCTACTCGGCATTAAAGCAAAATCCGCCCCACTGAACACATATGGTGGAAGTACCATGAATTCGGGATGTGAGAAGACTCTTCCCGGGTATAATTTCGTCATTTGTGCGAGTTTGATGGCCGCAAACCTGCCGTATAGGTCGATTACCGGGCCTACACATATCAATTGTACGTGCGAGTGCCGCTCCATAATAGAGGGGAACACGTCAGCAATCGCATCAACCCCTTTCTGGTTGGACCATCTGAACATATCGTTGTTAGCATGGCTCGGAGGGTTTGCGCAGGATTGTGCACTTACCTTCCGACGAAGACGAAAAGCTCTGCCTCGGGATCTTGATGGAGCCTGAAAAGACTTCAGTGTCAGCATTCTTCTTCACCGTGGGAGACTGAGAGTCTACACAGAGCTAAGAGATAAAAGGGATATCCTCTTCCCCCAGCGGTGCCTTGCTTTTAATCCCGGATAAAACAGACACTTAGGGATGTACGAACCCAGCCCAGTTTTGCGCCTGCCGCTTCTCTTTGGGTTTGGACGCTTCGAGTTCCTTGTCCACGGATATCTTTTTTGTTTTGATCTGTTCTCCAGACCATGATCCGGTGTCGGTCGGATCCGGGTTCGGTAGCCCCCCAACATCTCTCATACCCCAGAAGATTGGGTATCTTGCAAAGGCACGCTTTCCGTATTTAATAGATACTCCAACAGCCCCAAATCCTTTTTGATGAATCCGTAAGTAACTGGCACCAGCATGTAAAAGGTCTACCACACCCGTCATAGTCAGTACTACCGTACGTTGAAAGCAGATAACGTGGGGCAAGCGTACTAAAAACCTCTCCAAATCGAACGTATTTCTGCACGACCTACGCGAAAACTTAGCCCTAATATAGTCGATGTGAATGTGCGGGCCTTACTGCAGGATCAAGATTGTATATGTCGCAGACTTCTTGACTTTCGGTTTCGGAACGCATGGGCCAAAGGCCTTGGAATTCTGCGTTATGAAGAGATAAGAGACACGGGACTATTTTGGGTAGCAAATGCAACGGCGCGACTGCCCCATGGTAATCGTTTATGTGGTAAAGATCGATAGGAAATCTTTTCATGACTTCAGCAATACAGGAGTTCCAAGCCGAATAGTAAACTGCGCTGTCTAGGTCGTCCATGCGGGCCGGGTATGGTTCGGCTTTAGTCTGTTGTCTGAAGATAGGTGCGTCCAGTAAAACATAGGTAATATTGTCCACAGTATGATACTGAGTCTTGATCTCGTACATGTTGCCTAGTATTTTGATGGCTAGACTTTCCCCTGGCTGGTCAATAGGGTACTTTATGCCTCCAATGCTGATGACGGTCAGCAAAGACTCAGGAACATGAAGGGCGGACACTGACCAAGGGACCACCCATATCAGACTCTGGTGCTTCAGATTCCTGCCCATTAAAGACGACATCACACCAAGTCCGCCAATCTTAACGTTGATTGCCCAATCTTCTATCTCATACTCCATCGTTGCTATCAGAACTGTGAGTCGTTTCGGAGTGGTCGGCGTGGTTGGAGTGGCAAACCGTAGAATTTGTTTTGCCTGTCTGAACTCGTGTGGTATACCAATATCAGAGGGCTTGAGGGGTGAAAGATGAGACTGATTGGAAACATTTTCAAGACTTTGTACTTTGTGCCGCCTGAAAAGCTGTCGCAGACTTCTTATTTCGAGTCCTTTCTTCGATACCATGCCAAATTCATTAAGCTTGACGCCGTAGAATGATGTCACAAAGGCCCAGACGGCTGCAGTGCCAGTCAGGATAGGAATCAGCCAGAGAAGAAGGTAGAGAGCCAGCTGGTTCCAACGAGACCCGATAGGTGCGAGCTGAAATCGGTAATCAGCGTCGTTCAAGGTTATTTGCCAACCAAGGAACGGAGATGACGGTGGATCAGTAATGTTGATGACGTTGTTGATAAGTGAGTATGGAGCAACTCTATCGAGCACATAGTCACCATCGATGTCCCCATAGACCCTGGTCTGGTCTGGTTGGCCATCGGGATTGATGCCCCATAGATTCACAGACACCTGCACGGGCCACTCGTTAACGAAACCGAAGCTCCAGATGTTGTCTTGCGTCATCTGCATTTGGTTCAAAATTCCAGCATCATACCCATGTCGGTTGAATACGCCCTCGAGAAAAACATGGGGAAACTGTCGCTGGTGGGAACCAATACCCAAGTCAGCGTGCTGAACATGGTCACTGCTGCCAGCAAGGCGACTCCAATACTGGACGATGACATGCTCGCCGTTCCAGTCCTGAAGTTTGGTACCGGACCAGGCCTTCGGGGCCAGGGTAGTATTGGGATTTTGGCCCCCGCTATAGTTTTCCCAATCACTATACGTCATACCAAAGTCCAAGGAGTAGCGGAACATGTCTGCACCTGCAGCTTTGTGCGACACATAGAGTTTCTTGTCTGCGTCTCTAAACAGCATGTCGTGGCTGTAGTTGGCAGAGCTGGGAAAGACCATAGGGTTGTTGCTTTGACCAACACGGAGTAGAAAACGATCGTATGAGTTCGTGGTAGCGTCTTCATGTGCGGCAGTACTGACATTTTTGATACTGATTTGGTGAACTCCATCGGCGATATCAGTCAGGATCACAGCGAACGACCAAGTCGATCTCACAGTTCCAGACAGAGAAGACAATGTATTGTCCGATTTGTTGATGTTTTTACAATGGACACTCTTGGCATCAAGCTGGGGTGTACTGCTGTCAGACGTGGTGGAGTTAATCTGCAGGCTCTTTGCGATTTGCTGACAATCCATGGGGGTTGAAAAGTGAAGCTCAATGGGAATTAAATTAGTTGACAGCATGCGGGCGTCATGACCGGGCAAAAAGGCGGTGATGACTGGGGATGGTTTTACATAGTCGTCCTTCAGAACAAAGGCCTTGAATCCCCAAGCTGGAAGCTGTAATCGAGGCAAACAGCCTTTTGATTGACTTGAATTGTCATCTGGTTGGTCTTGTTAGCAGGGTGTGCAACTGCTAGTCTCTGGACAGCTAGGCTCAGTCCAAGGAAGCTGATTTACGAAAGACAAATCACCGGAAGGACTCACCCATCATATTACTTGATTCCTCCAAGATATATTCTTCGTATGGGAAATATGTGTTTTTGACTTTAGACCCAGCGCTGAAGGGCGCAATGAGCGCACTTCCATCATCATTCTTGCAGTTGAAGCTGTTATCCGTGGTATGGTTTTCGTTTGTGAATACTAGCCAAGCAACCTGGGTAAGATTCTGCTGAATGGCAAGGTTACCTGCTCGCTCCACGCTCCAGAGTCCGGTCTCGGTGGGGGTATGGTTGCTTCCCGGTAGGAACACCTGATAGGTTTGGTTCGACAATAGCTGAAGCGAAAAGCCATCTTGGAAGACAGGATAGTTCTCCCGCATCTCATGGGTGCTTTTTACAAAGCTGCGGACTGGATGGGAAGGGTCACGATGGTCAAGATTGACCCATTCGTCTCGGCATCCATGGAGTCCAGCTTCTATAGGCCAGTCGTAGTATTTCGAGTTGCCAATCGCAGGATTATAGCATCCGTGCATACCCCATGCCTGCGCCGAGCTCATCGGCGACCTTCCAAAAACGTAATTGGTATTGGTGCTGTCCAGTACATAGAATGCCTGGTAGAAACTTTGACGTTAGAACTTGAGCTTGGGTCACAGAATATGCTTTTAGTAGCAGCTTGATTGGGACCAAATGGGTCCGAAGTATTCGTACCTGTTCTTCACCCCAAACCAGGGTAGGTATCCCCGGTAATAGTAGTGCGATAATGAAATACCCAAGCAGTTGTTTCTCGATGCCGTTTTTGATGGTTGGCCAGCGGAACACATCCTGGTTGGTAACCCCGTACATGTGCCTTGGGTCAAAAGTGATACCGTCATTGGCATTGATCATGTCGTTTGTCGATATGATGGTTTCCCAAAAATCAATCCAGCTAACATTGGAGGGGTCTCCCTCTGCACCAAATGTTCCATCCAAGCCCAGAAAGCGGGAGAGAAATCGATATACAGTATAATGGAAAGCTACGCCGTCAAATGCACTGAGACCTTTGTCACGAATGAAATACTGCGGATCAGAAGTGTCGGTCAACATTACAGCTTCGGTGATGTTCTCGATGTAGTTGTCTGGTGTTCTGCCTCTGCCCACGTATACCGACCCAAAGGTATTCCCGGATACGACTTCGCCTGCGTGGATTGTCAGGTCAGCCCGTCTTTTAATGCAATCAGCCGCTCAGGTCCAAGGGAAAACAGAACATTGGGTTCTTCTTCACCTTCCGACTCAGACACTGCGGCATACCTTAGTAGGTCGTTGCGCCTTGAATGCACGTACCGCTTATGTAGAAATTTTCCTTGCCAAACCGCTTCGCACATGCTCGGATCGAGCTGGACCAATGTGCTTGAGCATCAATAGTTACTGTTAGTCCTTTGTCTATACGGTAGCCATCGATGTCCAACATAGCCAAGGTCATACAAGAAAAGCGCTCAATTTTGCTGAGAACCTCTGGTCGCCACTCGCGCAAGCGATCCTGTACAAAGGCGAACTTTGACAATTGACGTTGCCTTGAAATTTGGAGTCAGCGGTGGAGTCCTGAACAAAAAAATAGCTTCTATGAGTGGGGATACTCTTAAAGATTGTATCACTAAGCATGGGATCAAGGACCGATATTTACACGTACCATTCAGGGTAGATACCAAAAGCTGCAACTTCTCCGTACTGATCAAACTCTGAATCCCGACATTCCACGAGTTCGTTGCCCAAATCAAGCACCTGGTTGCCGTCATCGCCGTAAAATCGGGGATAATCGCAATGGGGTAGCTCGTCATTTCCGAATGCGAAATCGTGGTATCTTCGATCGCCCTTCCATAGTGCATTATGCTCTCTCCTGTTGAAGGGAGTCGAAACATTCAGATAGCCCTCAAACCCAATAAGGTCTCCCATCCTAAGTAATCAATTTCGATCGGTCAATTTCAAGCGGTGGAGGGCAGCAACTCACGTGGACATAGTGTTATCCAATATTATGTACATCCCCCGCTGATGGATATCTGCGACTGCTGCCTGCCACTCAGCTATAGTCCCAAAATGATGGTCAAGGAGCGTAAGGTCGAGAGGGCTGTATCCATCTGCTGCCCAAGGGACGTTGATATGCGGGCTTCCTGCGAGATACAGCACCTACCAACGATCAGCCAAGTGCGACCTGTGCCAGTTCTCTCGCTTGACCTTGATTCCCATGCCTTGCAGGTAATCCAAGCTATCCTGTAGCCCTTTGATATCGCCGCCATGGCGGAGTTGGGTTTGGGTCAGATCATGTTCGAACTGTGTCCCATTTGCGTCGTCGTTGGTAGGGTTGCCATTGGCGAATCGATCAAGCAATACCGTGTAGAACGGCACTCGCCAGTTTGAAGGCGACGGATTGTACGTGTGATTATCCCATTCACCCCAATAGCTGATTGGAACGCTAGCTGTCTGATTAGTGTTTATATTATGTGCGATCTGGGAAGGGTCGTATCGAAGCGCGCAAGCTGTCGCTGCAAGGAACAGCAGGACCGATGACCATCTTTGGGCTGCCATCCTGCAGCGTCCAAAAATCCAGTAGGAGGGACATATGAGCCTCAGCAGTAGCACAAATCTGCTACCTATGGCTGGCGCTGACTCACCGATCAGATGGGTGCGGGCAGTAAGGTTCTCGTGTGCTAATAGAGGCTTAAGTTAAGCAGAGGCCTGTACAAAAGGATCGTTTGGCCAGGTTGAAGGCAAAAGTAAAGGGGAAGATAAGCTCTGGAGTGGGGAAAGTGGGTTCAGCCTTCTATCATCTTGTCTCAAGTCTATAGGTGGCTTAGCGTGGGGAAGGGAAGAGAAGGAGGGTCTGGAAGATTGCACGCAAGATTTGAAATCCACACGGCGCCCCATAACCGGTCAACTGTAGAGAATGAGGCAGCATTCAACAGGTTAACGCTATAAGTAGATTTTGTGGAAGCAATGGACCCAGTCGCGTCCGGCAGTATACCCAAGGTTCTGCGGATACCTCAGTCGTAAGGTTCACCAGTAGGGACACAACGTCGGGCGCATTATCTTGAGCCTTAAGCGAAAATGAGGTGAGAATTGCAGATGTCTCTGCAACGACAGCCACTGGTCAACGAGGCAAAGAAGGCGCGAGTTCCAGCATGCCTTTGGCCTGGGAGGAATGTGCGCAGGCCTCACCTGGACAGAAGCAACCCAAGAGACCCGATAGAGATAAAAGGGTCAATAAAAGCCATGAAAACTGTGGTGGAGGAGCCATGATCAGAATGGCCATGGAGCTCCCTGAATGTCAATGGAAGCTCAGTGGTAGCTATCAAGTTCGGATGGTACGGACAGATTTACTTTGCGGCGTTGATGCATCAAAGCCCACAGCAAGCCATTTTTTGCCAGGAGGAATGGCTACTATTTCAGCAGGTGAGCGACCTCTCCTCACATGTTTCATAAGATTAGAGATCCTGCTGGACAAGTAGAGGATAGCATCACCTGGTGCCAATGTTGCCAGGACGAAATGGTCAACAGCATCGAGCAAAATCATAATGGGGTGCGCAGAAATTTTCAGAAAGGCGTAGAGCGGAAGGGGCGGAAGAGCGGCAGTGGTTTTAGAATACGCCAAGCTCTGAAATAAGTATATTCTACGCTCTGTTTTGTATTTTATGGTTGGTATTATATCGTCTTGGGACGTAGCATTAGCAATCCGCCATCTTTCATGAGAAGATACAATGAACGGCCCCAAATGATCCCAACATTATTGCTGTCGTTAAGTGCTCGCAGACCCGTACTGTCCTCTTTTGGGACCCAATCTCTCTCTCTTTCAATGCCCCGCAGGCACGATGCTAAAACTTCGAATAGAAAAAGCAAACAATTCAAGTGACATCGGCGGCAAAGGGATGAAGAATATTAGTAATCATGAAGATAGTACAACTCACAAGTCTCGTACGAAGGGCCGCTACAGAAAACAAGTACTCCGCCTCCAGCGGATCACGACTTGGGATATAGATAACATCTCGGCACCACACCTCAGGCAGGTGCTCGGAGAGATACCTCTCGAGGCGAGTCCTCATTTTGAGAAACGGCCGTTGTCGTTAGCCCGGTGGGGATCGAGGATGATAGGGAGGTCCTCGTTGTCGGTAAAGTGCGCAGGGACGAGGACGATTCAGTAACGAACTGCGGCGATGGAAGCGCGGGAAGAGGCATTGTTGGAACAGGTCAGACCTTTCCGGGGAAGAGATGACTGACACTGACACGGTCTGAGACCAGCTTTGTGGAGACTAAAGGCATTCGTTATTATCTACAAGCAATAACAAATGCCTTAGTCTTTATCTGTATCGAAGACTTCGCGCTAAACGTCTTTAGCTCATTACAGGTATATCGCATGAGTAAATAACGGCAGCGAAGCGTGGCAGCAACGATCAGATGTGGGTCACCATGTTCTAGGCGGGCCATGCTGGAAATCGCTCTCGTACTGTTGTATTCCATTCTTGCTGGCAGCATTCCACACGCAAGGCAACCCACGGTTCCGTTAATGGATATGTGTCTCTGTCGAGTGCATAGTTGATCTCTAGCATCCCTTCGTCTTCCTGCCAGTCTGGTATGCTATCTAGCGAAGCAACTCGTCTCATGCTGGTTTTCTGTTGCTTGCTCCTGATTGCAATTTTTGTGTTCAGAATTGGAAACGCACGGCTGCACAGCATGCAAGCGCTGCTCAGTTCTTCGTCTACCTTCATCGACGTACTCTGCGAAGCTCAGCTCAACCATTTTGCCTTCGAGCGGGCTATTCAAATGTTAGTACAGTGGTTCTTGGGGCTAAAATACCTGCGATATACTCCCGAAGCAGGATGCTAGACTCCTGAAGCCTGCCATAGTCCCAGAGTTCACAGCCCCAGTTCCCAAATTTTCAAGCCCTTTTACACTTGTTCAGACACTTCGATTATCACGAACAGCATCTGCATTGAAGCGTAAACGCCAATGTGCTTTAAAGACAAATCTTGTCTGGAACGTCAGAGAACAGAGGCACGAACGCAATGAAGAGATATGTCTCTCTGCTCATCACCAGTGGATTCGGTGATTCACTACTGCAGCTGTCCTATGATTACCCTATAGATTTGCTCCGAATTCAACCTGGATGGTCATGCCGAAGAGCTCTAGTCGTGTGGATGGGCTTTAATGTACGTACTAAATACTACAGGCACAAAGATATAGAAAAGGTACTTATCTACCATCAACGTTGATGCATCCACAGGGCTTACACAAGGTGCGCCTTTGATAGGAGACGCTCTGACTCTACATAGCGTCTGTTCTTGCGCCTACAAACTCATAAGAGCGAACATAGCGCATCGGTTCCCACACAGTACTAAAGCCCCAGCGTAATCTCTGCTGAAGCGCTGCTTTACCCCTACGCGGCCGCAGTGGCGGGAAAACAAGCTGAGACGTCACTGTAATGCAGAGGCTAACATATGCTCGTTACCTACTCGTCGATACCGGCGGCCTGGATTCTTACCGGGCTAGCGTTAGGAATTAGTGCTCTGTCGAGTAGCTCGGCGTGCGAGAGTCGCTGACGAAGGTAGAGCCTGAGCGTTGAATGTGAAAATGTGATTGTGTAAGTATGATGGGTCGTGGGGTAGAGCTTGTGGTGATGGAAGCGTTGGTACAGAAGGACTTTGAACGGTGAAGGGGAGAAGTTATCATCGTGAGTTATCCAAATCATGTGGTAGCTGCAGTACGCATTGGCTCGTAGCGCCTCTGGCTGGCACTTTTCGCTTGAGATGTCTCTGGTCCGTGAGTAACAGGTCATACGAATAGCCGCCGTATATCTGCAAACCGTCGAAAGCCTACATGACAATTGCAGTCGGGACTAGTGTGTGGAAACTTCCAAGACAATGCATACATACTCTTCTTCAAGGACTGAATGGTCTAGCAATGCTCGAAAACACTTAGGTCTTTGTGGGAATCAGATGATGGCTGGCTGTTCCGCCTCATAAGGTTTCCGCCAGGTCTGCAGACAAGGAGTATTGAGCCGTCAATTGACGGCTGGTGGCTCGCAGCTTTGTCATGCCGATCTTCTTGATCATGTCCGCTTACTTGGCCCTGATCCCTACCTTCAACTTCATCCTGTTCTGGTCCTTCTTCTTCTTCTTCATTCTCTTCCTCTTCCCCATCTTCCTCTTCTTCTGTTTCATATTCGGGCAGCGGAGACCGAGGGCCAAGCCAGCGCTCCTGGACGCTTGGCCTTTCGCCTGCTAAAAAGTCATTGAATTTGATCTGTCGTACTTGATGCGGACTGTGAAGATCAGCACCGCAGTTGACGTATACATGTCCTGTAAACTTACTCCAGCTCCAAGACACCAGCCTTCTGCAGCCTCTCCAGATCCCAGAATACATAGCCCCAGTCTCTCAATCCCTTAGCACGGAGGTCCACAACCCTATGACAGTAGCCATCCTTATGCGCCCATAGCCATCCTGGAAGAAGATCCAACCTGCTTTCCCCGTCTAAACATGAATCTACACCCCTATCGTACCTCCCGTAAATTTCATTGCGATGAGAGCAAGAGTCAAGACCGAGAGCTGCTGTAATAAATTCTCTATCGTCTTGAGAATAACAGCGTGATTCGCTGCGAAGCAGCAGGCTCTGACGCTCGTCACCAGCCGACTCCTAAAGCCTACGTATGTAAGGCAATCCTAGGGACAATAGGTATTCGATGTGATAGCCCTGATTGTATTTACCGCTATAGCCAAAGTATTCCTCGTCGTATGCCAGATATTGATGTCGCCCTCCATTGGTCCAGTAGTCCCACTCAAGACCTTCGTTTTTGTTTTTTTGGGGTAGGACACCCGGCTTGCAGTTCCCGCACAATTTCATCTTCCACTTGATCGAATACGCCCCGTAATCGGCGGTGCAGGTAGTCTCTGACACAGGCGATCTCGGCAGCTTGGTATGCCGGCATGTGCTGAAAGAAATTTTTCGAATAGTGGGACTATGGGTTAGTGTGTCTCATGATCCAGCCCCTGTTCCAGATGCATGCGCACATGCGGGGAA